>CM060955.1:93073717-93181217 GCA_030765055.1 Mantis religiosa | reverse complement strand
TGAATGGCATAGGTGAAACGATACTCAAATGAGCCCGGGACCCATAGAGGTCAAAGTTACCCAACATTCGTCTTTCAGAATAAGGGAAACCCTCGGACAAAACCTTATGCAGGTAACTTGCCCTGACCGAGATTCGAACTCGGACCTCTTGAACGTGAGGCAGACACGCTGCCAGCTACGCTACCGAGGTGGACAGAGCTGCAGTGAAGTAGTTCGCAAGGCAGTAAGTGCCGTTCTGCAGTGAGGAATCGCATGTCAGCGAAACAGGCAGCAAAGTAGTACTTAAGCGAATATCGGAGGTGTGGTTCAGAATCGTCGTGCAACTCCGTGTAAGAGGTGAATCTGTGTGCACATCAGAGGGATTACCAACACCACATATTGTGCGTGAAACAAAGTCATAAAGACTGAAGAGACGTTTTGAAGATGGCTTTGAAAACATTTTACCTACTTCTTGGATTAGGAAGGAAACTATAAATATGTAATTAATGGGTGGATGAATAATAAGCAGAAACAAAATTATGAGTTAATTAGAGAATTTAATGCCATAACGGAGCGTTGGACATGGTAACTCAATTGGTAAGAGCGACTGGATGGAAACCAGGAGATCCGTGGTTCATATGCCAGCCGTGGCATTCAATTTTTTAGTTTGACTCTATACAAGACCTTAGCATATACACAAATAAAGACAAGGAACGAGTAATTTCCATCAATTAACTTGAACAATAAGAGTTTAGCAATGAATATATGAATTCAAGTACGAGGCGTGTCCGTTAAATAAGGTCTCCAAGGCGCTGGAGCCGTGAGAAACGCTATTACGCGAGATCTGGCAACACTGGCATGTAGCTTGGTTTCCCCGTTCAAATCCCCAATACAACGAACTCGTTTCAATCATTGGTCTTGGTTGGGCGGCCGTTTGCGATGTAGCTTCCTATCACTTCCGCCGCCAAGTGCGAGTTGCCTACAGTGATCCGTTTCTTGAGTGCCAAGGACAGTACCCCCACTGAAATTCATCGTTGGTTATGCGAAGGCTATGGGCCAATGTGTATGGACATCAGAAACGTGCGAAGGTGGGTCAGAGAGTTAAAAGGCGGACGTACAGAGGTCCATGACAATCAGCGTTCTGGTCGGTCTTCGGTTTCAACCGAAACAATTGCAAAACTGAAGCAAGAAATTCTTAAAGATCGGCGTGTGACAGTTCGCGAGCTGTGCGAACTTATCCCTGAAGTCAGTAAGACTACGATTGACAAGATTTTGACCGAAGATTTGTATTATCGCAAAGTGTATGCGAGGTGGGCCCCCAAAATGCTCACCGAAGGTCATAAACGGCAACGTGTTGAAGCGGACCACCGATTCCTGGAGCGCTATGCAGAACAGGGCGAGGAATTGTTGGATTCAATTGTCACTGGCGATGAAACCTGGGTGCACTACATAACACCAGAAACTAAAGAACGTTCTCTTCAGTGACGGCATTCGAATTCGCCGAAGCCGCGAAAGATCAAACAGACATTTTCTGCCGGCAAAGTGTTGGCCAGTGTATTCTCGGACAGAAAGGGTGCATTGTGGTGCAAGTTTATGACTACCGGCACAACAATAAACGCCGCTAGCTACTGTGGGACTTTAAAAATTTGCGAATTGTCATTCAGCATCGGAGGGGAAGGAAGTGTCTTTTTCATCACGACAACGCTCGTCCCCATACTGCACATACAACGGCTGATCTCTTGTCTCAGTTCGGATGGGACATCCTCACCCAACCCCCCTACAGTCTAGAATTAGCACCTAGTGATTATCATCTGTTTCCTGAGTTGAAGTCTCACCTGTGTGGAACAGATTTCCAGACCGACGATAATTTGAAAAACGAGGTAGAGCGCTACCTGCACAACTTGGCGGGAGAGTGCTATGACAAGGATATACAAAAACTACCACAGCGCATGCAAAAGTGCATCGATCGCAATGATGATTACGTTGAAAGATAGCTGAAAGTTTCGCATTTCCATCAATGTAACATTCATTGACAATAACCATGTTTTCTATACTAAATAAAATTGGAGACCTTATTTTACGGAGACGTCTCGTACTTAAAATAGTAAGTCGCCACAAACAGTGTAACTCGTATACGAGAGCTCCTAGTGGTTTACTGGGAAAATATCTGAATCACTTGAAGAATTTAATGTCATAATGGCACGTTGGTCATGGTAACTCAATCAGCAAGTGCGGAAACCAGGAGATCCATGGTTCAAATCCCGATCTGGCATTGAATTTTTCACTTTGACTCTATCCAAAACCTTAGGCTATACACGGCTACTGTGAATGAATGATTAATTTCCAACAGTTAGCTTAAATAACAAAGAAATTATTTGTATAATCAGTTTGTCAAGAGTGGGAGAAAAGTTTCATGTGAATGCAATGCATAAGAATCTTAAATAAATACCGGAGCACAAGACACAAAATGTTGTGAGCGCACCTAAAGATAACACTATGTTGACTATCTTTCTGAAGATGTTCCTTCCTTAATGAATTTACAAAGTACTCAAGTTGTGTTTTTGTCCCAGTTACCGTACATAAAGCGGAAAGAAGTAAATAAATCGCATCGTTTTGGTTATAAGAATCCCATCAACGTTATCTCTGGCGCACAGACGAGCTGAGAGCTAAGCCTCTTCATGCATCTCAGTTTTAACATAATGACGATGTCCTCACAAAGCCTTCTTGAATATTTATCATTCCCAAACGTTAATATCGCCGCTGTTCTTTGAGAGAAGCAACTTTTCAGGTGCTTGCTCGAGTTTTAACAGTTATTTACTGCGCGGGTACGTAAAGAAACTGACCCAGTTTTCAAGAAAGCGGGGAGCGCATAAAAGAGAACCTACCCCTTTACAACGTGCATCCTAACCAGGTTTCATCACCGCAGAATCCAATCACTCTTTGTTTACATCGCCATCTTACCTTTATATCTCACTAGCTTTCACTCCCACATCAAAAAGCAGTACTATGTACCTCAAAGTGTTCATGCGAACCATTCTACAAAGTGTTCAAACTACACAATGAAGACCTTTTATTATAAACACCCCAGTCATTTGTCTTTGAGTTACCAAGCAGCGAGCTGTATAGGACGATAACCCACAAGGTAACTTTAAAGCAATGCAAATTTGCTACACAATTCAATTTTACTTTTTACAGAGCAATATTCAATTTTATTTTTTAGAATTTCTTGTAGCACATGTTCTAAAAGACAAGGGGCGTCCAGAAAGTAAGTTCTGTTACAATTTATCTGCACTGCAGCGCTGCGATCGCAGTTCCGTAAATGCGAGGTAGACGCTCTGTATCAAGGAGAAGAAACGTGCGCCATTGTGAGATCACTGTCAGCCACGTACGCTTTGTTGTGTTTGTTTACAATGTTGGTGCTAATTGAAAATCCCGCCGCTTGTGAAATCAGATCTGTGATTCGCTTTCTGAATGCTAGGAAAGTGAAACCAATTGAAATTTATCGGCAATGATGTCAAAAGGTGTTGTGTTTATTCATGACAACGCACGACCACACACTGCAAATGCGACGAAGAACATCCTACAGGGATTTGGCTGGAACGTGTTTAACCACCCCCCGTACAGCCCTGACCTCGCTCCTAGCTACTTTCATCTGTTTTTGCATCTCAAATCTTTCCTTGGCAGTCAACACTTCAACAATGATGAAGAGCTGAAAGAAAATGTTTCCAACTGGTTGAAGACACAGTCGGCAAACTTCTATGAAGAAGGTATACAAAAACTTGTGCCTCGCTATGACAAATGCCTGCAAAATTTTGGCAGTTAAGTGGAAAAGTATTTTAAGAGTTGAAGAATTTTGTGCATGAATAATTTTTCTGTAACTGCACAGAATTTAATTTTATTAACAAACAGAGCTTACTTTCTGGACGTACCTCGTATTTACCATGTGTTAGCTCTCACAGTTACGAAAATATTAACTTTTTTACTCCTTAACACCATATAATTTTCAAAACATGAGCATTAACAAAAAGGGAGTATATGAACTTTCTTATTTAAATATTATGGACCTATCCTATATGTTTCAACAAGATAAATGAAAAACTTTGACGCGAGAGTATTTTTGTATAAAGTGTTAGAAAAAAGTTTCTTAGAAAATGAACTTAGATATCTCTTTAAATTGTCACGTGATGTCCTAAAATGTTGCAAATGGTAAAAATAAAACGTCATGTATTACCACAAACCCTAAGCTTCCAGAAATATCCATGATTTTCAACTTTTATGGCAAGTTTTCAGTGTAGCCTTGCCATAAATCGTATATGATGAATGACATACATCCAGATGGAGAATTGTCTGGCACGTTTGTTTATCCATTATTGAACACTTTCCCGTTTGTATATTTTTGAGGCTCCTGTACAACCAAACGAGTATTTTGGAGAAACGTATACATACACATCTTTTCTCTTGCTGTGATCTACATTATGTGACTTTGTGGATTCGTTGAATTAAAAGCCCGAGTTGCAGATATTCCAAATGTTCTTTATTTGAGTAGTAATTCACTGTTCAATTGTCACGTAACAACATTACGTCACGTACACACAGTCTACCAAGGTCGATGACGGTAACAAACAGCGTTCTGATTACATCAGGCCTCGTTACAACAACACTCTACAGCTGTTTACTGCTTACGACTGACTCTTGGCCAGTCGCCACCTTCTTAAATACCTCATTGATGAATTCGAGACTGTTCCAGAACAATAAACAAATCGAATATTCTATCACCTTCCAGAAGCGTAACTTAAATTATGCTGGCAAGTCCCTTATCTCAGCTATCTTTATTTACCGGATCTTTGTGTACACTAGTCGCGTTATCGAAGGTAACGGCTTCGCGAAAATATATATAATGAAAATTGAATTTTGTGGCTTCATCTATTCATTGTAGGTTATGAAAGAGATTCTAGATAAGGTGTGAAAAATAGGGAAACATGACTTCACTTCAAAAACGTGTCCTATAACAATGCTACTGTAACGCATTATACCCTTCGTTTGTAATAGTTTTGTCGTGGAGCATTTCACTAATTGTTCCTAGAACTAGAATTTTGCTGGAGAAAATGTTGATATTTTATTTCACGCAGGTTTTCCTCGTAAAAGGAACTTAATTGCCTTCTCGCCAAAAAAAAGAAGATATGTACCAATTATTCTATTTCCTAGAAAGGTGCGCGATACAACACGAAGCGGTATGTTGTTGTACTCTTTGCCCTGTATCTCTTTCGTTTTTAGCATTACTTCTCAAACATCAATTTTAAATTATATGCCGAGTGAGATACTTTCGCTGTAAGAGGAGGTCATTGGTACAATTACCGACCTCTCTGGATTGTGTGTTTTTTTAGTTTTTCCCTGGTCGGTAGGCAAACATTGAGTTGCTTTCTCAACAATAATTTTCAATTTTCCTTTCAATAACTTTTATCTAGTTCATTTCCTCATGATCAGTTAGGAGTGCTTCTACGTTTCATGAGTGTGGTGTGAGATGGCATAGAGGCACTAGAGGGCTGCTTATTCGTTTATCGCAAGGCCTTGAATAATTCACACACACATACCCACATCCAGGGAGTTTAAAGTCATTTATATCCGTGTCCAATTTTCTGAAGGAAAACAAATTTTCCAACCTCACTCTGATTACGCAAAAGAGGAAGAAGGATTCACACAGTACCACATTCCAGAACTAATCATGTTCTTTGTATGAATTTCCACAACCGTTGCGGTACTTTTATGACGAAAACTTATTCTTTTATCTGTTTGGCTTTAACTAATTGCAAAATTATTGTATTACACATTTTGTTTTAGATACAATGGGAATTCGGCCAACCTTTGTTATAACTGAGGCACTGCATCGGCTCTTTGTTGTATTCGTATAACGTTCAGAATGAAATCATTACAATTTTACAAGCATATAAAATAAATTGGGGAAGAGAGGAATATGTAGATTACTGCAATAGGCAAGAGAGAGAAGGGTTAGCTTGGATGAGAACAGGAACAATATTTCTAAGAGAGATAAGAGGTAGGGGAAAGAAAGCATAGAACTCTATGTAACAGAATGCAAGGAGGTCCCAATGTGGAGAAAAAAGTTTTGGGAGGAAAAATGGGAGAAAGTGGAGATGAAGATAATAGCTACAAAAATATTAACGGGAAAGGAGGAAAAGAAGTTATTGGGGAGTTCTTGCAGAATGTAAACGCAAAATGGGCAAGAAATGTAAAGAATATAAGAAAAGAAGTTGGGGGGGGGGGAGAGAATGAGGCTAATTAAATAACAAGGTAGCATAAGAGCTTAAGAGCTACCTGGCAGAGCAGAAGACCAGGGCATCATGTAAGCCAAGGTAGCAACAAGGTAAAGACAAATAAATGTAGCCAAAAGTTTTAAATTTAAAATTTTGGAATATGCACAATAAATCTAATCCAATCTGATCAATAAGGTTCAGGCCCCGGTTTCATTTAGGTAGCGTCCTGGGCACATAATTTCAACTGTCTCCCTACTCCTTCTTAAGCTCCTTCCAAAATGTGAAGTATTGGATATACATGCATGTTTGTTTTCATTTTGGAACTACACATTATAAAACTAAATAGTAAGGTAATGTAAAGATACAGACTCTTTCGCTTTCCTTATTTAAAACATAGATTTTAGGGTAAAATGCGCAAAAAGGCGTAAACTAGCTACTTTAACCATATTGTTACATGACGGATTTTGGGGGTTGATAGGAATTGCGAGAGGTGCAAAGGTACAGGGTTTAGAACCCGGTGCCGAGAACATATATTACGTCACAAAACTACCAGGTGTTGTAGGGCTTTAAAAGGTTAGGGGTTTTAACCTTTAACCGCATGTAACTGGAAGCGTAGCTATGGATAAGGTAGAGCAGAAAAAAAAAAACTTTAATTCAAAATGAACTGAGTAACTACTTCAGAGATGCCTAGCGTTTCTATAGGGCACACACTGGATCTGGATGAGATCAGGGGCGCTTTACTAACATTTAAATACATAATAACATAATGTAACTATATCTTTAGAGATGCGTTGTTTGTATGGCTGAACCTTGTGCAACTGGCAAGAGATGTACGGTTTGGTGGACCCTGCCGATGATCTTACTCATAGTAGCACTTTAAAATAAACTCTTGTTAATGTTTATAGACACCATCAGCAAGTCTCCTCTCAAATCTCTCTGTCAAGTTCCCGCGGGTGCTAACTCAACCAAGCTTAAATAGGGTTCCTACCCAAAAGCCAGCTCAGCGATTCCCACATTAATTGTTAATTTCCTCCCAACTATTGCACCATACTGTGAAATCATTTTTACATCATTGAGAACATGTTTAGACCTATTACAGGCCACCTAAGCATTATTTACCTTGATCAGCAGCATGTGTGATTCACCAGTCCAAAGTACATGTTTTGCCAGTCAGCAGAATTTAAGCTTAATCATCAACAAACAGCTTTGCTTAAACTCAAGGCATCGGAAATAATTGTTACATAACAATGATTATAGTAATTTCCAGATGTTGCTCAGCCTATACACGCAACAATATCGACAATTTTGTCTTAAGATTTTGTCTATCTTTTACAAAAATCATTGAGAATGAAAAGTATTTTATAGCCCATCCTCAACAATTCAATATATACGTTCGTTTTAAGCAATTAAAATATAATAAATATTAATAAATTAAACAGTTCTAAAAATCTTTTATGTGGAACCAGGTTTTTGGTGTGCTATTTTCTTTAAAATCTGCGTGCTGCATTTTTGGTATATACTGAAGCGCTATACAATGTTTAATGCTTATCGGGATCCTCTTTGTGGGTCGTGCTGTTTGTAGACACACGTGCAGCTTTTTGTAAGAATGCTTTTTCTCCTTTTTATCACGAACATCAAAATATGTATACGTACCAGGAGTAAAAAGTACAGCTCCGTGTAGCATAACCATTCTATGTGCAATCTCTGACGTCGTACTTAAAGAATAGTCCTTACAATGACCTTTGAACTGTGTTACCAGGGCAACGCTGTAAGCCTTAAAGTGAATTGTGAAGTTACCATGGAAACACTCTGCATCATACTCCCAGTTAGGTCTTGCATTATGTACTGTTCGTTCTGCCTGAGCGTAAATTACACACGCTTTGCAAATACTTCACTTCTTAACAAAACCTCCATTTGTATGGAGGAAATTGCATTTCCTTGTGAGGCGGAAGAAAATGCGACATATTTCCCTCAACAGATTCTTTGAAATTACAGAAGCACTCTGGAGGTACAACTAACAAGTAAATCCTATCGCAATGGACAATTACATTTGAAGTGTATTGGTTATCTTATACTGTGAAAAGCTATTGACGAATCGGCGATACAATGTTTTATACTTTGCAGTGACTAAATACTATAAATAAGTATTAAACAGTTCATGACACATATGAATAGCTACACACATGTGTCTATATTTCATTATCAAGAGAAAACTTTTGAATGTTTCTGTGTGCATGCGTGTAAATAAAATAATTAAATCCATGGCGATGTTTTTCTCTTTGCTTAAAAGCGGCAGCTTTGTACCGTTAGATTTACTACCATGCAAATGACTCTTGTGGGACAAAATTCTATCACACCAGCAGCGCTAATATGATCGTGGTAATTAACAGCGTCATTAACAAACCAAACATCTACTTAAGCGTGATTCAGATTCCTCTCTTTTGGAGCTCTACCATATATCGAATAGTTAGAGTACTTATTGCATTCCACTCAAGAATTCAATATTGGAATTTCACAGAAATATACATGGCTTTATCGCCCCGAATACAAACGTAAAGCACTTTCATTAAACGTCCCTTTTGAATTGTGTGTGTGTGTGTGTGTGTGTGTGTGTGTGTGTGTGTGTGTGTGTGTGTGTGTGTGTGTGTGTGTGTGTGTGTGTTATTTTCATGTTGTAAAAATGGCTCTAAAGTGTTAATTAAAATAATTATTTATATTTTTTTAGATTTACATTAGATTTTTATTGTGCATATTCCAAAAGTTTACAATTTACAACTTTTGGCTACATTTATTTGTCTTTACCTTGTTGCTACCTCGGCTTACATACACCCTGGTCTTCTGCTCTGCCAGGTAGCTCTTAATCTCCATGCCTCCTTGATTCTCCGTAGGGGAGGGGATCCGTCCCCTTCAGCTGCCGTGGTGTGGGTGCTGCGGACCCCTAGCATTCATGGTACCTCTGACGTTACTTGAGGAACCTCGGGCTGAACATTCGAGCCCCTCCCTGATTGGGAGTTGTTCGGATTGGGTTGGACTCCAGGGGGCAGTGGTTCCCGATACCCGTGCGTGATCGGGTACGTCTCCGGACGGGATTGAGGGAAGCCATCAATATTCCCGCGTACTAGCCAGCTTAGCTAGAAGGTGTGCTAGATTACCAGGCGGCCCCACCGAGGTCATATCGGTAGCTTTCCCATTTTGGAGTTGGCGCGCGTAAGTGAGTATCCACTTCCATCCCGTCTTGAGTCCAAAGGACCAGATGGGGGGACTTGTTAGACTCTAGGTCTTGCCCAATGGAAAGCCCCACAGAGGCGCCGGGCACCCTTTCGGGACAGCTTGGTAACTCCCTGGTCGAAGGAAACCCGGGTCCTTGGTCCTACGGTTCCACGATTAATGGGAGTAGAAGCTCTGACATTAACGAGCATTAACGTGCCTCCTTGATTACTTAATTAGTCCCATTCTTCCTTTCTTATATTCTCTACATTTCTGGCCCATTTTTCTTTTCCTATCTCCAAGAACTCACCAATACTTTTTACCTTCTTTACCTCGCTGCCCGTTAACATTTTTATAGCTCTTCTCTACTTTCTCCCATTTTTCCTCCCAAACCTTTTTTCTCCACACTGCAACCTCCTCGTATTCTGTTACATAGTGTTCTATGCTTTCTTTTCCCCCACACAATTCACAAATTCCCTTTTTCCCAATACCTCTTAGAAATATTGTTCCAGTTCACATCCAAGCCAACCCTTCTCTATCTTGCATATTGCAGTAATCTACATATACCTCTCTTCCCCAATTTATTTTTATTTGCTGGTATAATTGTAATGATTTCATATTTTCTAGACTTCCCCATATTTCCTGTCTTTCTATATCTTCTATTCTACGTTTTACCAATTTACCCAAATCGCTTATGTTCCTTTCCGCTAATCTCCATATATCTCCCATTCCTATTTTTTCCATAATTCCCCCTATCTCTGTCCACAAACTATTTGAGTCCACTAATCTTTTTTGCTGTCTCATGCATAATTTCATAATTTCCCCCTTCTTCTTTGGCCAAACACCTATACCAACATTTTCTTATTCTTTCCATTATTATTCCATTTCTTCTTGTCCTTCCTAATCCTACTAAAGATATTTCTCTAGGTACTGTACTTGGTAAGCCTAGTAGCTCTTTACAAAACCTTCTGTAGTTTTGGTCCGCCATTTGTTTACCTCTGTGCCCGCCTCCCAGATCTCCACTGCATACAACACTTTGGATTCAACTTGTGCTTCATACATTCTTTCTAACTACTTGGTTGTCACTTCTAGCTTATATTTGCATATTATTATCTCATTTTATATATATTTATATATCCCCACTTTAGTCAGAACGGCCTACGATGTCCTCTTCACTCAGCACAAATTATATATAGTTTTGTGTAGCTGTGTACATTAAGAATTAGACGATTGCTGAAAATATGAGTGTAACTAAAACACTGAATGTACATATGTCAAATAAATTGGTATTAAATCAGGCACTTTCCAGATTTACAGCTGTGATCAAAAATAGAACTTTTAAAACATGATTCGCATCCACAGACTACTTCTAAAATGTTTAAGATGAGTGTACATACGTTTTATGATGAAATATCAAATATAAATTTTAGAACTATTTTTAAGAAACATGAAATAACAGCAGATTCTTCATATTGGGTTAGGATATTAATTTAGAAATTTCCTTGAAAACGCATTCTAGGAATACGTTGAATTTAAACTACAAAGTTTACCATTTATAACGTTTGGCTTTAAAGTTGTGCTATGCACAGACTCTTACATACATCCGTGCAGAAATTTTATTATACGAATGTAATTCAGGGAACTTCAAACGTTATTTGTGGTAAAGTCCTGATTTCGTTTATTTAAATGGTATTCAGTATCACCTCTAGTACTAGATGAATGGATTAAAAATTGTGATATGATAGTGCAAACTAAAAAAATGTATCTTGGTAAAGTTCACTAATACTTAACTTTAATTGACCGAGAAAGTAAAAAGAAAATTCCTTGAAGAAAGAAAGGCATGAAAAGCGTACACCGTGTATTACAGTCGGGAAGAAATTACTTTGTAACTGACACACTTCCATGCCGGAGCGTTGTCATTTACTAATCATGGCTGACTGGGAAGTTTGTCTTTATAAGGTATTGTCTTCATAAGCTATTGGTCCGAGAGATATCATATAGTCCACTGGATACTTCAGAGGACCACATCAACCTCTCCTTTACCTTCATTCTGAAATAAGTTATCGATATCTAATTTATAACTGTATTTAAATTGTACGAAAAGCTCTAAAACTTGAACTGCATCAATTCTTCAATAATATTATGAAGTAATATTTTGAGATTTGAGAGAGTAGGTATCTTCATTTGGTAAAATTAAGAACTGGAAGATGTTAGAATAATGTTGAGGGAGACACTTACCTTGCATATTTCACCAACCCCTTAAATTAAGTGAAAGAGCTACAGGCTGCAGAGAAGGGCAGCTTGCTCATGTAGTTTCGTTGCTCCTGTAACAAAAAGGTTTCAACAGTGAGATATGTTATATTTGAAGGGGTAGGACCAGACATTAAAATTCAAAGCCATAGCCGGGATTTGAACCACAAATCTTCTGGTTTACGTCCAGCCGCTCGAAACCATTAAGCTGCTATGACCAACGTGCCAACATGACATTAAATTCTCCAACTGACTCGTGTTTTTTCCTGGTAAACCACTAGGAGTTCTCATATAGTTTAAAGTACTAACAGCATAGTAAATCGCAAGTAAGGTAGTTGTCTAACGTGTTTAGGATAACTCCTAATGGTTTACCGGAAAAAACGCGAGTCAGTTGGAGAATTGAATGTCATGTTGGCACGTTGGCCATAGTAGCTCAATGGTTTAGAGCGGCTAGACGGAGACCAGGGAATCCGTGGTTCAAATCCCAGCTATGGCATTGAATTTTAATGTCTGGCTCTACAGCTTCATTGCGTCCTACACATGGCTAGTGTGAGAGAACAATGAATTTCTATGTTATATTTTAAAACCGTTTGATATAATTTTTGAGCATTCTGAAACTTTCTCCCTTCCTTCCATATACATGATGTGAGAGCAGTTAATTTTATTGGGCTTTCAAGTATAGAATATAAGCTTCGCACTAATTTTTGTTAATTTTCTAGAGGTCAGCATGATGGTGGCACAACTTAGAACATGAAATTTGAGCAGTCAGAGTAAAAGACCGCCGGCAGCTAGGGCAAGAGTCTGGAGTTGTTTGAGAGGGCTTATTTAAAAAGTTGCACTATTGAGAGAACCATGAGAGCTTTGGATACCTGTGGAAGAATGCCTCTCTACTGATTCAAGTTCAGTGATGAGGATTTTCTACGTTGGTAGGTAATAGACCAGAATCCAGTTGCTGAGAATGAGCCATAGGAACAAAACGACTTAAGTCAGAAAGATCAGCTGGTAGTACCACCAACTTCTGGGCACAGTAATTTTATAGAACATTTTCCACAGCATAGTAGAAACGCGGAGGCCAAAACTTATCACTCCCCATCCGATTTTTCACCTCATCCTAAAACACAAGTACAGAGGAAAAGATCTCCGGAGACATAAAATCAGCAATTTGCACATCATCTCCATACATGGCAGTTCTTGAAACAGCAAGAAGAATCCCAACAGCAAGAGAAAGCTTTCATTCCCTTTAAATAGCCAGAAACGGAAATCTACCAGTACGAGTAAGATACCTGAAACAGCTTCTAGTAAAACTGCAATGTGTGCTGGGTGTGAACTTGCATTTGAAGTTCCCGCTACGCATACAGGGCTGGAGACCGTGCCAATCCTGTAAAGAGTGGTGTTATGAAAAATGTACAGCATGCGAGAGAGGAAACTTTTAATAGCCATTAATTCCAAAAAGCCAATTTTCTCTTAGCTTGTTTTTTTTTTTTCTAACCAAGACTGGCCATTATTTCTGTTAACCATTTTAGCAGTTGTCAAAATATTGTTATATTTTGTGTTCAAGATGTGATTTATCAATGTATTTTCTTAATCACTATTTTATTATGCTATAATTTCATGCTCACTAATATATTGAGACTTTTACCATGCTAGGGGTAAAACTTCGAATGTAACAAAGCTTAAATACAATTAATTACCACCTATCAAATAATGCAGTACATAAATGTTGTTTTGCCATCTTGGAGAATAAACATGTAGCATAACACAGAGCAAAAACCAGAAGTATCTACCACTTCTTTGAAGAGTAATAGACATTTATCCGAAAACTGCGGACTCTAATGCCTTGTTACTCTAACGCCCGATTTCACCAACAGATGTTCACACTTAACACGAGTTTAGCAATAGTTAAAACAAAAATTGTATTTCACCAACAAGTGTTACCTTAACAATCGTGTTAAATTGGTTGTTAAACTAACATGCCATATTTCTGTTAAGTCCTTATCAATTTTATTGTTTATGCTGCAGGCATTTGATGTTGATTTGCTCTATTTAGACCGTCTAAATGGCATTCGTAATAGAGTACAGTCTGTGAGGAGAAATGATTTTGAGGAGCTATCCGAAGAAAATTTTCTACGGAGATATAGACTGTCGAAACAAGTTGCTATGCAGGTTGTTGCGGAAGTACAAGAGAGGTTACAACATGCATCGAAAGGAATACTATGAAGGTTGTTGCGGAAGTACAAGAGAGG
The DNA here is from genome assembly GCA_030765055.1 of Mantis religiosa. NCBI lineage: Eukaryota > Metazoa > Arthropoda > Insecta > Mantodea > Mantidae > Mantis > Mantis religiosa. Next base: position 93,167,269 of record CM060955.1, on the reverse strand, counting down.
TTACAACATGCATCGAAAGGAATATGCCGATCTCGCCTTTGCTTCAAGCACTAATAACTTAATAAACATTAATGAGCATTCAAGCATTAAAATCCGTCAGTTATATCCTTCGCACCTCGTTTTAAATTTACGTAATAATGAGTTAGAACATGCATCGAAAGGAATATGCCGATCTCGTCTTTGCTTCAAGCACTAATAACTTAATAAGCATTAATAAGCATTCAAACATTAAAACCCGTCACTTATATCCTTCGCACCTCGTTTTAAATTTACGTAATACTGACGTTAGAACATGCATCGAAAGGAATATGCTGATCTCGTCTTTGCTTTAAGTATTAATATCTTTACGATTTTATAATTTACTGAATTATCTAAATAATACACTGCCTACCCACCGTCTTGAAACCTTCAAATCACTTGCCACTTCTCTCCTTTTCACTTCAATTTAAGGGCACTAGGAGGTTATTTTTATCCAAGCAAGGCTAATTTTTACCAATATTAAAATTTGAATATATAGAAAACTAAACATTATCAGAAATTTAAATTCGGTATAATTACTGTATAAGGATGTGTGCATTGAACTACTGTATAATGTTTAAATTACATTCACATAGGTTCATGCAAAAGGGGCATAAATCACACCGTGTGTCCTGAAAAAATATTATACCCTATATTTCAGGTGCACTTTACTTGTAGGAATTTAAAGCTACATGTACCACGGTTTATTCTAAATTACCTAAGATACAGTTTTTTAATATCGGATAAACGAAAATCACATATAGTTTATACTATGCACATGAAAAATTAGTTTTGAGTAAAAAAAGAAGATAATATTTTCAAGGATTGAATATTTGTTTTCGTCCATTTTATAAATGACGTGAATATAAATGTTAGCCGAATGTGTTCAAGAAACATTTACAAATAACCACTACAAATTTTGTGTCAATATCTTTTTTTGAGAAACATGCACCTAAAGCATGAAAAATCATGGTTTTGGAAAATCACGATCAAAGATTAAGCAACATTCTCAGGAAGTGGGCGTATCATTACGCCGCCATCTTTAAGTTGACGAACTAAAGGGCTTTAATACCAGCTGACAACATATGCTGTATATATTTAAGGGCACTGAGAGGTCGATAGTTTTCAAAACATTCAGAAGAAGAATTATATATTTTAACATTAAAAACAAAAAATGAATTTTTTGAAACCTATCGACCTCCCAGTGCCCTTAAATTTACATAGTACTGACGAAGTTATTTCGTACTTCTAGTAGTGACATAAGCATTTGCATTAAATTCGTTTCCAATCTTTTCCCACGTGACATCTTTCTCTTTTACATTCACCACATCCGTCCTCTTATTTTCCACGATATCTTTATACTTTGTCACCAATTTAATGAATAATTTTTTCTCCATTGATGAGAAATTTGTCCCATGGCGATTTACGATTTTGTTCACCCGCCATTTTTTCAGCTGTATGCAGACGAAAATGAAGGGAAAAGCTCATCGCAGTACGTCCATAAAATTATGCGACTCATCCATAGCGTTGTATAGCTGTAATATTTACAAGTTTGTTGGCATAAACACGCGTTTGTTAACACTTTCAGAAAACAGGTTGGTGAAATGCAAGAAATTTAACAGCTTTGTTAGCTCTGTGACAATTGTTATGTTACATCTGTTAACGCCGATTTTAATATCTGTTGGTGAAATCGTGCACAAATGGTAGAGAAAGCATAGGAATAGGTGAAATACCGGGCGACAAAAGGAATAGCAATTTTCGATATAGGCGTTGATGTACCAATGCTGTATTTACTGCGCCGAAACTCCTCCTCGGAGCTGTAAACTGGTGCAGCAAGTTGCCGGAGAGCAGTAAACACAAGTTTAATTGTTTGTAATTCAAGCGGGACATCGTATTGTACCAACTTGAGATTACTGAGCGATAACACTAAATTTGAATGCCAAAACAAAGTCTCAAGTTTCTGTATATCGTTGGCTATATTTTCTGCTTTAATCACATGCCTTTCTTTTGTTTCCTTTAAGTCTATCTCCAACTCAAGTGCTTCGAAGATACACTCCAAGCTTACAACAAATTGACTCTCGCTTTCTTCTGACAATATTTCGTTGTTTTTTTCCCACCCCTACAGTTTTCATTAAATCACATTTCATTTCTTTGCTTTCTCTCGTTTTCTGCTACGCATAGATTTAATTAACGACACATTATTTATTAATTCATTCATTTTCCTCCGAATTTAATTAATTCCTTCCTCATTTTTCATCTTTCCTTTCAAGTCTCTTGTTTCGTTTAATTTTCTACTTTGTACGCGCTATGTAATTGCTGTGAGGGCACGTTATTTCCATCAGGCATCTTTCTTCTACCTCTTCCTTGCTTTGTACTCATGTGCGTTACATTCTCTTTTTTAGTTTCTTTAGTTTGCTAACGCGAGTTCTGTGGATAGACGCTGGCTTGCAGATGTTAAGTTCGCAGGTTCCAACCTGACCCAGACCGATGGATTTTATTTGTGCTTAAAAGGACCGCTCCCATGGAATATAAAATAGCTCTTGTGATACGAAACTTCGGCACACCGGCGACGCTGATATGACCGTGAAATTGACAGACATAATACTTACTTTGGGTACCTGAATCCAAATAAACTAGATCCGTGGACAATATAAAGGAAAAAGAATGTTAATGACACTACAAGACGTTGTTCAAGAACACATCTTAAAATAATACCTGAAGCTTTCCTGGTGAAGAATATGCTCAAGCTATTCTCGGGAAGCAAGCTAGGTGAAAAGACGATTAGAAATCGACGTTTCGGGAGTGTGCATCTCTCCCATCATCAGGATATTTATTAAATGTTATAACCACTGGTTATAACTTGTGGAGTGTGCATCTCTCCCATCATCAGGATATTTATTAAATGTTATAACCACTGGTTATAACTTGTGTTTATAACATTTAAGAAATATCCTGATGATGGGAGAGATGCACACTCCAGAAATGTCGACTTCTAATCGTCTTTTCACCTGGCTTGCTTCCCGAGACGAGCTTCAGCAAGAACACATCTTATTTCAAACTATTCTTCGAATGGAAAAATCGTTGAATTAGTTTCTACCTTATCAAAACTGACTCAAACGAGCTTGGTCAAAACAAGATGTGTGTTATGGAATTAAGCTCTGGAAACTTTATTAAAGTGGAGTTCATTTACTTGCCAAAAAAAATAAAACAATAGAAAGCAAATATGCAGCCGTACGTTTGTGGGATATGAAAAACAGTAGCGATATTTTAAATACAAATATACATAAGTTATTTACACACAAACATTAAATAAAATGAAAGCTTTGTTAACGAACAGGATGCAGCTGTGACCCGCATTCATAATATTGAGTGCTTGAATCCCATGCAATCCCTTGGGTTCTATTTTTAGGCTTCTCCGGTTGCTAGATGAATGATGAGATGGATTATATTCCTCAATTTTTCCCACTTTTCATATTACCACACTTCTAATTCCACTTTGTATTTCATCCAGGTTAGCTATTTCAGAGAAATAGGAGTTGGCAAGAGTTTGAGGAGTGCATGGCAGGGAATTTGATCTTTATAATGAAGGAAGGAATGAAGGAATATTGTAATGAAGGAATAATTGTAAGTTTTCGTCCCCCGAATTGGAGGATGCCTCTGGTTCTAGGCCCTCACCTGTCCACAGGACAGTCCGTGTCCTATCCTTCACCGGGGAGTTTCATTCTATAGCTTTTAGGGGACCCTGCTCTCTGCTGTCTCTCCTCAGGTTCGACCATCCTCTGCACTCTCTTCCGAGGAACGCGCCTTGAAAGACATAGGTACAAAAGTTTCTCTATACCCTTAGGTCGAGTTGGAAGTCCCCACTCCGAAGCTTACAAATGACACTGTACAAGACGTTGTAGTTATATGGGTGGTTAGCTTCCAGGCTCTAGAACTGATAGCACTCCTAATGTCGTACAATCACTTTTCTTTCACTTCTATCTCAGTTTCAACTCCATCACTACAATGTATATAAAGCTCCCCTGCAATGTCCCAATACCCTCAACTGTACGATGTACCGGAAGACTCAGCTCAATGGATGCATCCTGAATAGTGAATGGACATCTGTGAGGCCACAAACGATCGATACGAATTGGAAATATACACCGATAGCAGTAATTTGAAGGGAATAATTGGAGCAGTAGCAGTAATATTCACATATAAGGTGACTCACTAATTGAAGTACAAGCTGGACGACAAGTGATCAAATAATCAAGCTGAACACGTTGCAATACTCTATAGACAGTAAAAGAAATAACAGACGCCGAAATTGTGGAAAAAACAGTGGTATTTATACAGACAGCAAAGTAGGTACTGAAAAAAATGTATACATTAAAGAAAAGATCCAGCAAATAGTGAAAATTCTTCTAGAAAGAATCTGGTTGATTCTTTTTAAATTTATTAAAGCACATGCAGGCATATATAATAATGAACTTGCTGACCAACTCGCGAAACAAGTAACGGTAGATAATGACGTAATAGTGATATACCATACGAATAGTGCAATAATACATTACGAGAGAAAGAAAGGTATAAAAAGTAGCAACAGCACTGGACAAACACAACAAAAAGGAGAAATAACAAAAAGCTTATTCCCATGGGTACAGGACAGACTGAAGCTCAACATTCCAGTAACGCCAAACTTCACAATAATATTAAGTGGACATGGAAAACTTAGGGCGTAGTATTATAGGTTCAGAATATTGGGCAGTACAACCTGCATCTGCAATAATGGAGATCAGACGGTTTATCACATTCAATGGGAATGCTCCAAATTAGAACATAGACTGTGAAAAACTATAGTTAACATAGGAACATAACTTGTGAATATGTACTTACATATGTCAGTAACGACTTACACGTAATTAAAGAGTTATATAACCCAAGTAATATTAATGAAGTAATGGGGTATGGTGCAATACAGCTAATTAGAAAAAGAACTTCGTTACCGTTTAGCCACCGAGTATATTGATTCTACGAGAAAAACCAAATTATGAATATCCATAGGCTTTCACGGCCGGAGTCTAATTTGTAGATAGAAGAAATTTTCGGGCTCAGTAGCCGTGGTCTGCTGGACTTGGCAGATCCAGACGTTTCGTTTACGACCGCGGTGAACATCATCAGTGGCGTGATCTGAGTCTGGGTGAAGTTCCAGTTGTGAGTCATGAGGACGGGTGTCGTTAATTGATGATGCACGATCTGCAGCACCACACTGCATTACCGATGATATGGTCCAGCTGGATGAGCACTCACCACCCAAGACCTCCGAGACACAGTGAAAGCCACAGCTGCCGAGGTCGGATTGAGGGTCGGAAGTGTTCACACCATCATGAAGGAACGACTGCTTTTGCGCAAATTGTGTGCCCAATGGGTGCACCACAGTCTTCAATCACACCAGGAAGCATGTCGAAAGGCCCACCATCTTGGCTATCTGCAGCGATATGCTAGGGAAGGGAATGAGTTCCTGGAAGAGTGGTGGCTAGAGAGAGTCATGATGTCATCACTTCGAACCAGAATCAAAACGACAAAGTCTCTAGTGGAAGCATCCAGGGTCACCAAGGCCATCCACACAAGTTCAGGAAAGGTTATGCTGACGTTCTTCTTTGACTAAGATGTCCCCTTTCTGATACACTTCCTGCAGCACTGGACAACAGTGAATGCCCAGCGTTACTCGCAATCCTTGAACAGCCTTCGCCAAGTGATCAAATCAAAATGACCAGGCAATCTCACCCGTGGGGTCATTCTGCTCCCCGATAATGCAAAGTCTCATACGGCCAACACAGTTGCAGCACTCCTGCGGAAAATCAAACGGGAGGTTCTCGGCCACCCTCATTCAGTCCAGACCTCTCTCTCTGTGATTACGGCATTTTGGTCCCCTTAAGAAGGCTCTGAGGGGCAAGCGATTCACCTCGGACGACGACGTCCAGCTGTACGTGCGGAACTGGCTCACATCGCAGCCCCAGGACTTGTATGAGACAGCCATTCACCGCCTTCTGTCACAATGGGACAAGTGTCTCAACAGCCAGGGCCAATACTTCTAACATACAGGTATGGTTTCTGTAATTATGTCTTCGGATCGTTTCTTTTTGAACGCACCTTTTACTTAAGTATGATAACTTAAATTATAAACAGATAATTCAACTGTCTTGAGAAAGTAGTAATGTAAAGGGATACAATGAAATGTAACACTTAATCAGGACAAACCAATTTATTAAATATGTGCAAATACAAGGAGTCATTGCCATGTCATTCGACTAGATAACAAGGAGTGGCATAAAATTTTATCGCATACGTGTGATAATGTAAAGCTTTTAATTCGTTGTCTTGTATGAAAAATTTCACCTCTCTAAAAATATTTCATATAACCCCAGCATTTAAAACAAGTTGTTACTTGCGGCAAACCCACATATCAGTGTTATATTGATTAGGTTCTAATTGGAGCTATGAGTTCTCTTATCCTCAGATGAATGGTTGAAGGAAATTGATTTTGGTGGTTGTTGGCTACTCAGTCGTATTAATAACACTTTGTTTGTTGCAGAATTATTTGGTTTAATTCCTACTAAGTTTCCTTATCGACTTGGATCGGTGACCACCTGTCAGTAAAATTCCTAACATAAATTCAATTTTACTTGAAACCCTGGATTACTTGTTTAAATTTACTTCCGCGCGGTTTCTATTTCTTCTTTATACGGCGATTACTTTGCTCTAATAAGCCTCTAATGCTACCTCGACTGGTTGCGCTATTCTTAACTTCCCTGCATTTCGGACTTATAAATATTCACTTCTCTTCTTAATGCACATGAGCACGTCCTCCCTGTCGTAATATCACCTTTTAAGTAAGTTTTTCTTAGTTCACGATTCAGTTCGAACCTTATTCTGACTCCGCCTCTAACTTTATCACATGACCAAACTAGCTCACCCTTATCAACTGTTACATTATTATTGGTTTCTCATTTATTTCGAATTTTCGCATTGGTTTGCAAAACTCATCTAACTCATTGACGTTCAGCCCAAACTGAGTTGGGGAACGCCTGCCCTGAGTTGTTTGTAGCGGTATACGTCGTTATCAAATCAGCGAAGTAAATCCCTTTAGCGTTCATGCTTAGCTGCATTTTGAAAGCCTCTTTTGTCCAGACGCATTCCTCGCTGGAAATGTTCTATAGTTCTCAGACATGGAACTTTTACTAGCACAAAGAAGGTAACGGTCCTTCCTTCCTGTCTCTCCGACGTGTACAGATTTTTACAAGAATATTTATCTTTCTAGCCTGGATGCTAGTATATATCTTATATTAAATTAAATTCTTCCCTTCTTATTATTTAAGTCAACCGCTATTTTAATCATTGCTCTATTCATTCTAATTTCATATTATTACAACCAGAGTTTTATATTAGTTTAGCAAAGCATTCTTATTAATTTATCTTCCTTTTTAATTATCTGATTTCGATTAATTCGCCGCCTCCTAAGCGCTAGCTGATACTGCAGTTACATACTGCATTTAAATAGTATATACTTGCCTCATTATCACTATGTTAACAATATACATTATGAAGTATGGCATTTAAAGTTGCAGTAGCTTACAAGAGAAAAGGAAACCATTTCCTTTTTCTTCTCTGAGCAGCGAATATACAAAGGCTATATAGTCTGTTAAATATAGAATAATTAAGATCTGAATTTATAATTACCTAGTATTTCGAGTTCATAACTGATTGATGAGAGTTTCTGAAGAGAAACCTTCCAATTGGTTGCCTTGCCTACTGAATCAAACACGCCATCTAATAACAAAGGAAATAAAGAGAAAAGGGCTACTTTTCGTTCACGAGCATTTATAAAACTGTCTCATTATATCACATATGGATGCCGAAGTATTTCGTAACTTATTTCCTGCAATTTATAACATTAATATCGCATTAAATTCTGTATTCAATTCGTGTATAATCTTAATAGAACCTACATGAAAACTGTCGCTCATTCGATAATCCTTCACTCATACCATAATCACAAGATCATATATTTGTTACACAAATTGTCGTTATGCTGTTGCAGCATCCAAACATGTTGTTGTGATGGTAAAATTCATGCATAATTGCGTATTTATAGCAGGGGTGCCATAACGGTTGCTTAGCAGCAATGACGTAATAAATCTGTTGAAACGTTTGCATTTATAATCGATTTCATTGTAAATCCCCTCTCTGACCAGGAAAACTCTAAGGCCTGCTGTAGTATTGCCCTTTGAATCCGTTTATATTGTTTTGGCAATGGGAAACATTTATGTTTTGTTCCACACACTCACCTTATGTTACACCTACTGCTGTATGTACTTAGTAAATAATGCATATAGTAACAGTCGTAGTCTTTGTAGTTCATTGAGACAAAATAAGATACTGTTAATTTAGCCATCATTCCAGGTATCACTATACTTACAAACCCTTGGTTCTACGCTGAATCTGTAGAGAAAACTGTAAATCTGTAGTCTAAATAAGGATAAGAAAATGGCTGTTCAATTCCCTGACTTCATACATGTTTATTATAACAAACAAAACAATTTAAATAAACTTAAAGTCGCAGTTAATTTGAATTGCTTTGGCCACTTCCAAATTTTCTTACAATTACTTTCTTATAATTCATGTATGCTTGTGAAATTAATTATGCTCCAGATTTCATCAATAATTCTAGAATAATATTATCTATAGGAACTCAATTATCATTCCCTTCAAATTTACTAATATTCCAGTGTAAGGGAGGGAAGATCATTGAGGACATATAGGGAAATAAAGACAGTGTTGAGGAGGGAGAAATACATAGATGTGTGTAATAAGTCAGGGCGAGAAGGATTTGCCTGGACAAGGACAGGAGTTAGAAATTTGAAAGGTATTAGATATGAAAAGGATACAGGGAAATGCCCAATGTGTGGAGAAGAGGATACAGATTGGCATAGTATACTTTATTGCAAACAAACAAAGATATGGAGAGAACAAATTTGGCAACAAAAGTGGGACAGCTTTAGGGATGGAGGGGGTATTAATAATAAAGAAAATGTTATTGGTAAAAGGAGAAAAGATTGTAAGAAATATAGGCGAATATCTGAGGAAAGTTAGAGAAAAATGATTAAGATTGATGAAGAATAACTAACAATTAAGGGCTGGAAAACTAGAAAGAGGGATACAAGGTAGAGGAGGGTCATCAATACACGGAAAACCAGGGGCTATGTGTATTGACACCGAGACTTGGGGCAAGAGGGTAGAAAGGGTATGTTAGATGTGAATGTCATTTTGTTATTGTGTGAAAGAAATGTTACAAATGCCAATGTATCAATGAAACTGTATGTGGAAGAAAGATGAGAAATAAATATATACTATACTAATATTACAAAGAAAGTAATTTGCTTTTGTACGTAGGATAAGTTTAAAATTTCCCACCGGTTTTCATAATACTTTCACCATTGAAAAGACCAATTCATTTTGATGGAAGGAACCTTTAAGGGACGTTCTAAATACATTTCATTAATTAATAAAAGATTAAAGGGGATTTACAAAGCCTCGGCACTTGAATACAAAACATTTTAGTAACAAAGGAACATGCCTGAGAAAAAGATATTGAATTTCATTGGAAACATCACGAAACAGGACAAATAGTTGTTCTTACTCCAGGGAATATAAATATTGACTAAAGTCCATAGAGTACATAAAAAAATCCGGTTATATTTTACTGAAAGAAATATATACAAAGGGCCACTATGAAATACTTCAATAAACAGAAGTCAGTTCAAAAAACTACATTCGAATTTGTGCCGTGTGTTCTTCATTTTTTCCACCTAATTCTGTAGATGTGTGCACTGAATTTTCTGCATGGTAATATTGTGATTTTGTGGGTTCGTGGAATTAAAAGTCCGAGTTGCAGATATGTTCTTTATTTCCGTAGAAATACAGTCTGATCAATTCTCACGTAACAGCATTACGACACATACACACAGTCTACCAAGGTCAATGACAATAACAAACAGCGATTAGTTTACATCAGCTCAGCTGTTTGCTACTTACGACTTCCTTAAATACCTCATTCATAATTCGAGACTGTTCTGTACAATCACTAGATGTTTCTGGAATAAACAGGGCATCTAATGACGTAATCCGAATATTCTATCACCTTCCAGAAGCGTGAAACCCTGTCTGGGCCGGCAAGTCCTTTATCTCTGTGATACACTAACGTCTGTTTATTTGAAGGCTGTTTCTACACTGCCCGCCTATCAGTTTCTCTGTATAAACAAGCCACGTGATCGTAGATAACGGGTTTCGTGACAGTTGTGACTTTGTGGGTTCGTAGAATTAAACATCCAATATGCAGAAATTCTAAATGTTCTTTATATCCGTAGAAATACACTAATCAATTCTCATGTAACAACATTAAGTCACATACACACCACAATCTACCAAGGTCGATGACAATAGCAAACAACGTTCTGATCAGCTCTCAACACTCTTGTTACACAACTTTACAACAACACCCCTTGGAGCGAAGTTTTCGTTTCAGATTTATAGGGTTCATTATCACGGCATGTTTAATCTGTGTAAAGATAAACACGTACTAACATTGGAAATTAATGAACCGATGTTTTATATTAACCATATTTACTACTTCTCTCAATGTTCGCGTACTGTATACATTTCCCGAAGATACTAACTTAATTCTCTGGGAGTGCGGAACCATATTTCGTTGTATATTTTACGGTTTTCTCATTTATATAAAAATTATCTATTCTGTTAAATAATCAAGACACCAAAATGAAAATACAAAGGTTTAGTATTTAAACTAGGTACTTAAATTAGCTCAAATTTACTCGATCATTCTGACAGTATCACCAAAGAGTAACTTACATGCTATGGAGTGTTTTCAGAAGTTGGACGACTGTCGGGTGGTGGAAGTTGGATATTCCGATATTTCGCATTCTTTCGCATGGATATTGGGAAATTGTTCCTTCATTATTTGGAATATTTGGGATTGTATAAAATTGCAGTTAAAAGGAGTAAAGGTGACAATTCACTGTAAAAGCCTCTCAATTATTGTACAGTAATTCAGGCCATTCTCTGTGGCCTAAAGATAGCAGGCTAGAATGTTCCCGAGGTCGCAAGTTCAAATCCGGTGAAGGGCAATGGATTCAATCGGATGTGAACATCTTTAGCATGACTACCTTCGGAAGAGAAGCAAAGCCGTGTCTTGAGAGTTTCTGAATCCAAAAAAAAAGTATTAAAAACAAATCCCTCCCCCCCTCTCTCTCTCTCTCACTCTCTCCCTCTCAGTGTGTGAGCGTGTGTGTGTGTGTGTGTGTGTGTGTGTGTGTGTGTGTGTATGTGTGGGTGTGTGTGTGTGTGTTAATGTCAGAGGTTCTACTCCCATTAGTCCTGGAACCGTAGGACCAAGGACCCTGACCTCCTTTGACCAGGGAGTTACCGAGCTGTTCCAAAAGGGCACCCGGGCCTCTGTGGGGCTTTCCATAGGGCAAGACCTAGAGACTAACAAGGCCCCCCCCCCCATCTGGTCCTGTGGACTCAAGACAGGATGGAAGTGGATACGCCACTTACGCGCGCCGACGCCAAAATGGGGAGGCTACCGATATGACCTCGGTGGGGCCGCCTGGTGATCTAGCACACCTTCTACTAGCTAGCCTGGCTAGTACGCGGGAAATAGCTTCCCTCAACCCCGTCTGGAGACGTACCCGATCACCCATGGGTATCGGGAACCACTGCTCCTTCGAGTCCAACCGAATCCGAACAACTCCTAATCAGGGAGTGACTCGATTGTTCGCCTCGAGGTTCCTCTAGTAAAGTCAGAGGTACCACGAGCGCTAAGGGTCCGCAGCGTCCGCACCACGGCAGCTGAAAGGGACGGTTCCCCTCCCCTTACGTGTGTGTGTGTGTGTGTGTGTGTGTGTGTGTGTGTGTGTGTGTGTGTGTGTGTGTGTGTGTGTGTGTGTGTTTGAACAAAACAACGGAAAAACGAAAATCTAATTAAGTATCACGTTCCTCCAGAAGTGGCACAAACATTACGAAGAAAATGCTCCAACCTCAAAATAAAATTTCCACGGAAAATTTTTTCTAAAATTTAGTTTTATAAAAATGGCCGTTCAGGTTTTTATATTACATTTTCATTATTAAATTATTAAATTTAATTATGGTAATTATTAAATAATTTCATTAATAGCATGAAAAATGAGGTGCACCTATATATCTTGAAGTATATTGCAATCATTAATTCCTTGACATTTAAAATCTTCATGTAATTAATAAACGTAAGAGAGGCATAATAGTACCACACAAGAAATGTATAATACGTTAAAGCATATAAGTCAAATAACATTTTGTATGGACTTAACCACATTCCTTTGTATTGATTACAACGTTTGAATACTCAAGCTCTTCGTTAACGGATTTCTTTTTCCCTCGTGGTCATACTAAGAGCGTGAAATTTAAAAGTCGTCTTATAGTCAACACGTTTCTTAAAAATGACGATCGAATTACCTGCTGTGCTGTACCACAAAAAGTTCATAATTTAATGGAACAGTTATCAGGATTAACATGATGAAGTTTTACTAATAAGCTAAACATCGGTACCAACAATTTTGTAGAAGAGGAGTAGGGAAACTCATGTGACCACCTTCAGTTTCTCTACAGTTATTGCATTATATTAAATTAAGCATTAAATTGAATTTTTTAAAAGAGAAAGAGTAGAAACTGTACTTCCCATACGATATCTGTCATTATTTGTTTGTAGGGGGAATTTATACACGGAAGTTTGAAACCACGAGTTGCACTTGTAGAGATTATTTCACGATTTTTTTGAAGGCAATAAAACATGTTACTGGGTTCCCTAGGCCTATATTAGCACACTAATGAAACTCGACCTTACAAGTCACGGCATACATACCTTACAGCCATTTGGACATTTGAAAGTCGAGCTAAACAGTCGACGATCAGTGAGATGCATAATCCAACATGAACAATGTGTTTATCGTGTCTGAGGGTGCAATAACAAATAGTTATCGCTGTTGTGTACGATTTTATTAACCTGATTGGTTGACTTTAACACGGTCAGTATAGGATGATATCACATGAGGGAAATAGCGGTGAAATATGTATTAAATGGTGTACTACAGGCCACAGCCAGAAGGCGTATCGGAAAAAATCGCAATACAGAGATGTTTACCTGAGCTTGTCGCACATCACGGTGAGTACAGTGTATGTATAGTCAGTTCAGATATAATCATGTATTCTGGAGAGCAACGTGTCATACATCGGCAGGCGCGAGTTAACTATCATATAGACACACGCAGCTTCCAATCGCTCTATTTGTGTTTCTTAACTTACTGTACATCAACTTACTAATATTTCATTCTTGTAATCGACCAGATAAGAACAGATAAGGAACGATCACAGTGCTTGTCACCTGAATGTCAATACGCCTCAACACTCTTTCGAGTAAGACACTGTGTTACGTGTATTATTTTGTTTATAATTACATTTTTCGTTGCATCGCCTTTAAAAGTTCAGTTCACATCGGTAGCGTGTAGCTCCGGAACAGTTGACTATTACCAGTGAGATTAAGAGCGCGAGGTAGCTCCGTAATTTTATTAATTTACGTCCTCCAACGTTAAGTAATATAGAACGATGAATGGAATGGGTGAAATGATGCTTAAATGAGCCGAGGGTCCATAGAGCTTAATTACCCGACATTCTTCATTCAGGATAAGGGAAAAGCCAGGAAAAAGCCTTATCCAGGTAACTCACCTTGACCGAGATTCGAACTCGGGACCTCTTGAACGGGAGGCAGACACACTACCATCTACGCTACCGAGGCGGGAGAGGTAGCTCCGTAGTAACGTGTGTGACTCGTAGTCGAGAGGTCGTGAGTTTCGTCTCCAACGATCGCGCTTTCTCTGCTATTATTTAGGCCGATGCTGGCGTGCTTATTTTTATACCACTGCCACCATTTCCTTGTCATAATTACCCTTCATTTAGTTTATTTATCGTTTTCTATGCGTTCTTTCATTCCTGGTAAATGATGGACACATGGCGCGGGCACCTGCATACTGTAAATGTTGTTCTCAGAGCTGTGCGTCGTTATTATGGTAACTGACCCCACGTGGGGAATGATGGCGGCCCCCGAATTTCGGTGGTTGCGGAGTGGGTCCTGATAAACTCTCCGGGATAAAGTCTCAGCACTTGTTTGGGAGCTTTGCGATTACCTTTGCCCTGTAAGTGTACATCCCGTGGCCTCCTGCAGCTCCCTCACAACATCCTTTCCTCCTGAAGGTGTAAGCTGCATTAGATCCCTGTAGAGATTATTCTGGTCCAGGTGTCCCTCTGCATAATGTAACTTCTATTCTTTACTTGCTTTCATACCTTCAAATTCTATGAACCTGAGTGATTATAGCGTACAATTTATTTGCTTGTCTATACCTAATTTTCATTTTAAGGAAGGAATCATTCCCATCCCCAGTCGGGAATTGAATCCCGATCTTTGGACCTGAAGGGTCACATCTGGCCGCCCGCCTTGGTAGCGTAGATGGTAGCCTGTCTGCCTCACGCTCAAGAGGTCGCGAGTTCGAATCTCGGTCAGGGTGATAAGTTTAACCTGGATAAGGATTATCCGAGGTGTTCCCTTATCCTGAAAGACGAATGTCGGGTAACTCTAAGCTCGGGCGCATTGAACATTATTTCACCCATTTCATTCATCGTCCGATATGCCTAAATGTTGGAGGACGCAAATTACAAAAAAGCAACTGTCCACTAATCCATGGACGAATTTTATTATGATTTATTAAACTACATTGAAAAGTTTGAAAGTCTTTTAATTTAGAACAATTTACTTAAGATATTCCCCTATTAAGGATTAAGGTGTCAAGCAATTTCTTGCAGAAAGTAGTAGTTGAACCGAAGAAATGTAACCAAAAATCTGAAAAGATCTTCAAATAATGCAACAGGCTACTGATTCTCTAAAGAAAGACAGAGATGTAAAGGTTGTATGGTTGGCACTTCTTAATCCCTCAACCCCCGCCTCTGAGTTTCTAAGATGGATGCCTGGTCTTCCCCTAAGTTTTTCAAAGAGCCGTGTTGCCCATTATTCATTGTGAACGAAACCGTGTCCGAAGTGGAACTCGGCTCTGCTACTTGGAGAGCTATTGAGAACGTGGTCCCATTGGTCTTACGTCAGGCGTGTCGAAAAGTTAACTTTTCTTCCGAATCTTGACCCTTAAAGTCTCCCTCCCTCCACCCAGCCACCCACCCACCGATCCTCTCTGGCCGATTGGCAGAGAAATATCATCTCGTCATTATGGCCACTTCTTGAAAACTCGATGAAAGGTCATTCTTCATCACGGCAACCTTCCCCTCGGTGAAGGGTTGCCCTACAGCAGAGTTGTCCAAAGTCTTGTGTGCTGTGCTATACTTAGCTTACGTGTATATGGCACCCTTATCGCTCCTTTAGATGTCTGATATCATTTTGTATAAACTAGTCGTTAATCGTAATACTTAAAGAAATAAACAGTAATGTATACGAGGGCCGGCTGAAGACCAGGGTCTCACAATAAAACAAAAACAATTTAAAAAAATTTATTTCTTTATTTCTCAGAATAATCTCCAGAAGGGCATATAATATATATATAAAACATATCGGTGTTCTAATTGAATTAAACTATCTCTCTCTATCTCTTTATCATTGCCCTCAAAATATCTGTTTACCGCATCAATGACCTCCTCGTTGCTGCGAAACCGTCGTCCTCCAAGAAATTTTTTGAGGTTCAGGAACAGGTTGTAGTCACTGGGTGCTAGATCTGGCAAATGGGATGGATTTTCAAGCAATTTGAACTTTAATTCGCACATTTTTCCTATTGCAATGACTGAGCACTGTAGTGCAGAAATAATATTTTTTTCTTTGCCAAATGATATCTTTTTCTTTGCACCGTATCACTCAAACGTTGCAGTAAGCTTGTTTAGTAGTCACCAGTGATACGTTTACCCCAATCCGAATAATCAATGAAATCAATTCCATGTGTATCCCAGAAAACACTCGCCGTAAACTTGTTAGCTGACAAATTCACTTTGGCCTTCTTGGAGTTGGTTCATCTGGGCGCAATCCACTATTTTGACTGTGATTTACTTTCTGGAATGTAGTGGTGTATCCAATTTCCATCCATAGTAATAAGCGGCCTTAAAAATTTACTGGGAGTTTTACAGTAGAGCTCCAAATTCTTATCAGAGGCAGTTTTTCTTTGCAACTTTTGATCAAGTGTCAACAAACGCGGCAGCCATCTTTCACAGGCCCTGTGAAAGGCCAATTATTACTTAAAATATTACCTGCACGTTCTTTTGATATGTTAACAGCCTCTGCTATCTGCAGTATTCCAGTACTGAACGATGATCTTTGGAGTTGTGACTTCCACAGGGCATCTAGAGCGAGGTTCATCACTAGTGCTCGTACGTTCCATTTTAAACTCTGCAAGCCATCTTTCATTCATTGTAAGTGAAGGTATAGAGTCTTTAAGTGTTCTGTCCATTTCCTCCTTGACTTCATTAGGATTAAGCCTTTTAAAAGTAAGTATTTAATCCATGCTTGGCTTTCCAAATCCTCCATTTACGTGAAACCTCTGCACTTGTACTGTTTAATATTGTCATTCTAAAACTAAACAAGCTATTGACTTGTAACTATGGCTACAAGCTTCTCTACAGTTAAATTATATAATGGCATCCATCAAAATGACACAGTAGCGCCATTTCTACGTGAGGTCCGGGACTTATAAGCCGACCCTCGAATAGTACAGAAGCACGTATAAATTAAATGGCCATCTTTAAAAGCTTTAATTCTACTGATTAGATTGTGTGATTCAAGCTATGTTTCCAAGGAGAGACACTTATTGTCAATATTCCTCTTCACCTTCTTCATTTGTGTTTTATTAAACTGTGCTCATACATATTCCTAATTATACAAATGGCCTTCCTGTATATTCTTTATCGCCGTCATTTTGCATTAAACCTATAATTTTCATGAAATTATTTGTACATAATCACAATTATGTTTCCAATATTTCTCAACAGGCAGTTCTCTATCTTCTTAGTTACTTTCTTCAAAAAAATAATACAATCTAAGCGAGCTGTCACAACAGTCCCCTGTTAAGTACTGTGTATTACGTGAGATGGCCTGGTTATCTACCAGGCAAGATATGATATATGTGCTCACGTGTGCTTCCATTGCGAAGTCATTAATACAATGGGCGAGTAGAAATTTCGGTGAAGGAAGACACACACACACACATCTAACTAAGGGTTAATCAGAAGCCAAAATAGTGAGCCTCATTCTAACTGTGCTGGATGTTTTCCACACCGTTCGATTTCAGCGGAGCCAGAAGATTGGACTGTTCCATTCCTTCGTTTCGAGAAAGTTCTATTTCCAGAACATGCCGTCCGCGACCTAGAAGGGTATGAAAGCTGAGCTCAAATGCCAGGCTGCGTCACCTAAAGCGATACCGGCTTCCCCGCATGGCATGCGGACACTATCGATAACCATAAGGTTCTTATACCAACCTTAACAAAATTCCACCTACAAGATTTATTGCCTGTATATCTAAATTTCAGCTCTTCCTAGTTACTTAACTAATCCACCAGTGGTGCACGAGGTCCGTTGCACCCGAATCTGTAGCCGCTGAGCAATATGCCACCTCCCTTCATTCCCTTACCTAATTTTCACCTGGCGGCTTGCAACATCCACATCCTGGCATTACGTGGTTAAGCTCTTACCAGAGCAGGCACGCGTTTGACCCTCTCGGGCTGTTCTTCAGTCCACCAACAGCGACTACGACGACGAAACAGGCTGTGTCAGTTCAGTTTGAGTTGAGTTGCTATTTGTTTGTTGAGAGAGTGGCAAGCAGATCAGTACTACTTGGTGGTAGTGAGTGTTAAAAGCTACAAATGGCGCAGGTTGGTCCTGCAGTGCAGACATAAACGAACATTAAACCGAAATACTTATTCTGTGTGCTTGTAAAAAATGAAAGATCGTTAGTTAGAATAGCCTAGGGATTCGAGTGACAACGAGAGTTAGTTGGAATTTTGTATTTTCAATTTTGTGACAGTATCAATTTAGTTTACGTCCTGCAATTTTTCATGCAACTCCATACATGACCCGGAAGACCTTTATGAAAAATTTTGCGCTTTACCTTACGTATCTGTAATTTTATGAAGCCCTTCGATTCCTAATACATGAAAATCAGTCCAATCATTGCATTTTGAGATTTCAGCTGAAGGAGTACCGTGAATTCAAACGATTAGTGTAAGCTATATGTGCACGTTGTGTATGTGTGTATGGCAGTATTGGATAACCAATTTATGTTCAGTAAATTTCAAGGATGTAACATGATTTTAAATAAAATTCCCTGAGCCAAATTATCCTTATTGGAAAATTTAATTCACTTTTAATTCACTTAAGTTGCCACCAACCTTGATCAAACTTTTACAGCTTTACGGTATTTCAGTGGAAAATAAAATGCATGTCTCAAACATTCTAAGAATTATAAATTCATTTTAAATGGATTTTTATGCTTAATTGTTACAGGTTTAAAAGAAAAAACTTATTAGAAGTTCCATCCATCTCGTCAAAATCCATAATATTATATTCTTCTGCTTAACCATTTATTCGTTCAAGTACTCTGGAATTACATTTCTTGAGGTCATGCAAAAATGGACTTCAAGGGTGACAAACAAGAGATGCGCTTTTAAACATTTGAATATCGATTTTATACGTACAAGCAATGGAATGTGTAATGAGGCTATTTAAGTTTGTAGCTGAAGTTTATAGTCACTTTAAAAAGATCACTCCATCCTTAAATGTTTTTAAATTTATCTTAAAATGGTGTACTGGTAAATTTTGCGGTGAGTGTAATCGCCTTTTTGGCACATATAATTCCAATTCGAAAGTCATAAACTTCCGAAGAATACAATTTCAGGAGCTGATCTACTACAGCCCATTTATACACAAAAGTGCTGAATCATTGCAGTAGGTGAGATCTTAGAAGAGGAGTTAGACCAACTTTAATTTAAATATTGACTAATGTCATATCGGCTCGTTGGCCACAGTAGCTCAAGGGTTAGAGTGGCTGGACGGCAACCAGAAGATCCGTGAATCTATCCTCATACTTTAGCCTACACACTGCCAGTGTGAAAGATCAAGTAATTTCCATTAATTATACCTAATAGTTGTTAACTATAAAGTCCGGGCCTCAAAGTTCTTACACTTTGTAAGTCACCATTAAGGTAGTTGTCTCATGTGTTTATGAGAACTCTTATGTACTTTAACAGGAAAAACACGAGTCAGTTGAAGAATTTAATGTCATTTCGGTACGTTAGACATAGCAGCGGCTGGACGCAACCAGAAGATCCGTGGTTCAAATCCCTGCTATGGCATTGCATTTTTCAGTCTGACTCTACGTTTCCACAATTTAGCCCACAGGGCCAGAGCGAAAGAAAAAATAATTTCCATTAAGTGACCTAATAGGGGTTAACTATAAAGCCCGGACCTTAAAGTACTTACACGTTGTAAGTCGCCATTAAGGTAGTTGTCTCATGTGTTTATGAGAACTCCTAAGTGGTTTACCGGGAAAATACGAGTCAGTTGGAGAATTTAATGTCATTTTGGCACGTTGGACATAGTAGCTTAAGGGTTAGAGCGGCTGGACGCAACCAGACGATCATTGGTTCAAATCCCTGCTATGACATTGAGTTTTTCAGTCTGACTCTATCCTTCCATACTTTAGCCTACACACGGACAGTGTGAAAGATCAATTAATTTCCAATATTGACTAAATTTGAATTTTAACTCGAATGCCTCTGGCTGCTCGTCCAGAATTTTCAGGACGTGTTTTGCTATCAAGCAGCGTGTGCTTGATTGAAGAAAGGGAGGAAAGTTTCTTCCACCTTATCAAACTTTCTGGAGATCCTATCGGGACATATGTTCAAAAATTTTGGCTTCGAAGATTCACCACTCGAGTCTATTGGTCTCCTCAGCAGGTTTTTGAAGAATTTATGCAAGTCTAGGCCAGAAAGAGCTCTTAGTTCCGTAGGTTACTGAGGAGCTGAAGAGAGAAGAGGCAAAATTGCACGCCTGTGAACTGAAGTGCTACATGCAGGGAAAACAAAATGGACAAACAAGTAAATAAAAAGAGCAGTTCAGAATACTTATTTTTAAATGCTAGAAATTATACAAAAATGGTGAACACCAGAAAATTCTAACGCCAGAAAGTGTTGGACATGCGAGGGCATGCGTTCGTTAGTAAAGTTTGTTCTCCTCATATGCCTGTCTCTTGCAGCTTTCACAATTTAACTAGTTTACTGACTACTCAAGGGGAGGTGTTGGGGACATTTTAATTACCTTAGGTTAAAAGTCGATATGCTACTAAGCTCTTAATTAAACTATGATTATACTTTGCAAAGGGTATCCCAAGTACCTATTAACGTGACAAAGTAAAAGCTTCACCGCATGTGAAGCTTTCCTATAGATTTAATCGCTTTAAGGCGGTTCTTGAGGCGTGGTAATTCCTTGAATCGCAGCGATTTATTAAAAGGTTACTTTACATACCTGTCTTCTATTCAGCGGATTTACATCATAAATATCCTAAAATTATGGTATTTTGGCAATTATTCTTTCATTAAATATCAAGTTTCATCTCAGGATTCTATTGTGGCACACGTGTGCGGTGCAAGTATGCCCACATTATTAATATAATTCTTAAAATCATGTAAATGTATTGTGAATGCGTGTACTATTTTCGTTCTGAGAAGATATAACACACATGAAGTTTACGTTTAAGAGGTCACGAGTTCGAATCTTGGTCAGGACGGGTTACCTCGATGAGTTATTTTGTTTTCCTCGGTTTTCCCTTATCCTGAAAGGTGAATTTCGGGTAGGTCTAAGCTCTATGGACCCTGGGCTCATTTGAGCATCATTTTACCCATTTTATCCATCGCCCGATATGACTTAACTCTGGAGGACGTGCGAGGGCAGATCAAGTATACAGTTATTGCCAGAGGTTCTACTCCAATTAGTCCTGGACCCCTAGGACTAAGGACCCGGGCCTCTTTCGACCAGGGAGTTACCGAACTGTCCCAAAAGGGCTCCCGGCGCCTCCGTGGGAGTCTCCAAAGGGCAGGACCTAGGGACTAACAAGCACCTCCTTCTGGTCCTGTGGACTCAAGTCGGGATGGAAGTGGATACGCCACTTACGCGCGCCAACTCCAAAATGGAAAGGCTACCGATATGACCTCGGTGGGGCCGCCTGGTGATCTAGCACACCTTATACTAGCTATGCTGGCTAGTCCGCGGGAATATAAATGGTTTTCCTCAACCCCGTCCGGAGACGTACCCGATCTCCCACAGGTATCGGGAACCACTGCCCCTTCGAGTCCAATCCAATCCGAACAACTCCCTATCAGGAAGGGGCTCGAATGCTCGGCCCGAGGTTCTTCTAGTAGCGTCAGAGGTACCACGAGAGCTAGGGATCCGCACCTCGCGCACCACGGCAGCTGAAGGGGACGGATCCCCTCCCCTACGAGAAGATCAAATGTACACGGGAATTTTAATATAACGCTGCTGTTGGTAATAATTTTGAGAAGAGACTTTGCCCGTATGCTCGTATGGGTATCTCGAAAGGGACTATTGCGCGCACTTACCGCTGAGAACGGCGCTGTGTCAGTACGCCATGAATAAGAGGTGTACACGTCTGCTGTGCAAAGCAACATCAGACTTCTTGCAAAAAAAAGGGCTCCAAACCATCGGAAACTTTAAGACAGCTCCAAGCACAGTTTGGTGAAGAAACACTTTCGAAGACTGGAGTGTATGACTCAGCTAAAATTTTTGTGGCAAGAGGAGAACCTGTAGAAAACAAAGATAGAAGACATTCCTTCAGAATTTTTATTTTTTATTTTTCAACATAGTCTCCTTGTAACACTACACCCTTCTCCCAGTGATGCCCCCATTTCTGTAACCCGTCCCGCCCTCGGCGTATTTCTCTACAAAATAATTGTTCACGAAGGTAATTGCCTCCTGGTTTGACGAAAATCTCTGTCCTCCGAGCGTAATTTTCAGATGACGGAACAAAAAGAAGTCGCTCAGGGCTAGATCTGGTGAGTAAGGCGGCTGGTGAAGCAGTTCGAACTGTAATTCATGGATTTTTCGCCATTGCAACTTCTGAGGTGTGAGACGGTGCGTTGCCTTGGTGAAACACGATTTCATTTTTTTTTGCAAATGCGGCCGTTTTTCCGCAAGTTATGTCTTCTATGCCTTCAGCTTGTCAGTAATGATGCGTAGTATGCTCTTGAATTGTCTTTTTTCTTTTATAAAGATAATCAATTAAAATAACTCAATGACTGTCCAAGTAAACAGGTCATCACTTTTCCAGCCGCAAAAGTAATTTTTTCTAATTTTGGAGCCGATTCTTCCTTTGCAGTCCACTGTTTGGACCATATTTTTTCGTCTGTATAATGGTGTGTCCAAGTTTCATCTACAGTAATTAATCAGCCACCAAAACTCGGATTTATTGCGCCTAAACTGCGCCAGTAGAGCTTTGGAAATATTCATTTGAAAACGTGTTTGGTCTAACGTGAGCAGATGCGCCACCCAACGCGCGGACAGCTTTCTAATGTCTAAATGTTGATTTAATATGTGACAAACAGGTTCTTTTGACATGTCCATAGCCTCAGCTAACTCTCTCGTTTTAATTCTGTGGTCATCTAGTACTATTTGGTGAACTTTGGCGATGTTTTCGTCGGTAGTTGCAGGTTTTGGAGGTCCCGAACGTTCATCGTCTACCACGGCCACGTTTAAATTCAGCTGCACAAAATTTCACTGTGGTAAATGATGGCGCAGAGTCCTCATACAGAGAATTCAACTCATCTTTGATTTGCGTAGGCGTATTGCCTTTCAAAACCAAATATTTAATGACAGCTTGATATTATTCGATTTTGTCCACTTTCATAAAAGCACTCACGTCAGCTCATTCAAACGGCTGTTGCCTAGTAACTGAACAAACTGGCTGAAACTTTGGTGAGTAACTGTCAGCAGAAGGTCGATGATATTCACTAGCTTTTGTTTACGAATGCTGCCATCTTCATATTGAGGTGGGAAAGTTTTCAGACCAATCTCGTATACGGTACCGGAAGGCAAATACGTAATTAAGATCATTTATAAACAAGCTACTCATGCTGAAGTCATAACTGTCATCACAGTACTGTCACCCAATTATCGGAAGGCACAACCAGCTGACAGGTAGGGGTGAGACGGGAACCTTTCAGATCACGCCTACCCATTTATCTGTGTGGCACTCACTGAGGGGATGGTTAGAAAAGCATCACGAGCCACTGTACCGTCTCTTTCCCCTCCCCCTGACGTCTGGAACAATCGGGATGATTGTTCATAGTCGCGAAGCTTCGAGATGCAGCGATCTGCCGATATAAGCGAAGCATTGGATGCCTCAGGCAGTTCTCAGTTCCGAGTTTTTAGTCAGCTCTAGGGAGAGTTGTACGGCTAGGTGCCGATTAGCGAGTGTTACGTAGTTGTGAGTGTTACGTAACTGTGTGTGATAAGTGTACCAACTGTAATTCGGTGGAAGAAAAGAACATTTTAGTTTGTGCAACTGGACTTTTGATTTCACGAATCCACAAAGTAACAGTACTACATGTACACGAACAACAGCAGTGACACAGTAACAGAATGCACCTTCCAATTAGTTAAATGCAAAAAACTACTTAACACAGGAAGGTGACTATACAATAAATACATCTATATTGTTCAGACCATCTGTATCACTGCAGGTAATCTTCACGAACCATTGTAAGTTGCTGAATTGACGTTACTCAGGGAAAAACGCCTCTTTTGGGCTGTGACTCAGTTGCCAGCGTATTGGTTTCTCAACAGTGAGGTCTCGAATGTGGAACCAAAATGCAATAGCGAAACTGTTCTTTAATTCCATTGATCCCCATTAGGAATGTTCCTCACCTGCGTGAAAGCCGCTTATCTTTAACTTGGAAATTAGGCTGTGGTTACAACCCGGGATCCTTAAGTGAACAATATAAATTATTAGTTCAAGGGATCATGCCAGCACCTACTTACCACTTCACGCAATCTCTCGTTTAGGGTATTACTGTGCACAGGTTACAGTAAAAGTTTAAATTTTGAATATAAAATGAAAGGCTTCACAAATTAAGCGTATTAAAGAGAGTTACGTAGCAATGTAAATTAAAGGACGATAAATATTACCAGAGTAAAAAGAGAAAAGTATTTTCTGTAAGGTTATACGTCAAATTTGCAGGTATAAAACGTCAAAGCAGCGTGCCGTAGGCTCAGAAAAAATTAAGGAATGAATCGTTACAAACAAATAGAAGTGGCTGCGTTTATATAGTTATAAACCTTTTAATTCATAATACCAGAGATGAAAATTAGCTTTAAATTCTTCACAACATCACATGACATCTGAGTTGCACTAGCAAGAGCGAGAAAAATCCTATAAACGATGTCGCTGGCAGTGAATGAGAGAACCAGACAGGAGTTGGAAAGGAAAAGTGAGAGAATAAGAAGGAATAGAGAATGCGAAGCGGAAGAGCAAAGAAAGGAAAAGATGAAGATGATGACGGAAGAGAGGGAATTTGAACAGAGGTGTTTCTACTTCCACATATTGTCACCCATCGTATTGTTGGAACTGCAACAAGCCACTGCCGGGCGCGCGTGGGCAGGAAAGAAAGAGATATAGTGACGCGCAGAGCTGGAAACTTGCCGACAGAGAGAAAGAGCCAGAGAGAAGTCTGGAATTTTCGACTTTTCTGATGCCGTCGTGATTGTTACCGAACGGTCTACTGCCTTCGAGAACAATGACTGGGAGGTATAAAAAGTGGCAAAGTATGCTCTGAGAAACAAAAGTGCAGTTATTGTTATTGTACAGTTGTGTGAGTTATGTGGACATTTGAACTCTGCCACAGTGGTTCTTATGATCGTTTACGTGCAGCTGATCATCGAATCGACCTTGAAGACTGCTGTTTTCAATATGACGTCGTTTTGCTGCTGTAAGGGCTGTAAAAAGCTTCTGTTTACTGCAATAAAGGGTGTTTTAAATTTATGTAAACAAGACTTGTTTCTACCAACGCACGAAGTCACAATAATGCAATAATTGCGCCAGTAGAACTGTGTGCGAAAGATCAAACAAAAATCAAATACGTAGGCGTTACAACTTTTTAAGCAAGAGACGATTGTTATTTTATTTATTTAGTTTGCTCGTCCTCTCTTTGCTTAACATTGCTCTTTGATACACTTTTATACTAGCGCATTTTCTATCAAATGGCAACAACTATAAAACCCACCTCGATAGTGTAGATGGTAGCGCGTCTGCCTCATTTTCAAGGGGTCCCGAGTTCGAATCTCGGTAAGGGTGGGTTACCTGGTTAATGTTTTTCCGGGGTTATCCCTTATTCTGAAAGACGAATGTTGTTGTTTTCAAATGCTAGGCTTTGGCAATGAAGCCGTTATCTCTCTTGCTCTCCAATATTTCTGTATAGTGGGTCCGGTAGGTAGGGTTTCACAGGTTAAAATATGTTCTTCAGTTATTTCCTCTTCTTTGTTGCACAGAGGACAATTTGGACTTCAATAAATTCCTATTCTATGTAGGTGTTTGGCCAGCTAATCATATTCCTTAAGTAATCTAAAATTTGCTACTGCAGCTTTACGTGGGATTTCTGGAATAATTTCTGAATTTTTAATTAAAATGTTCCAATTTTTATCTTTGGCTTTGTTAGATATTGATTGGTTTTGTTTGTTTTTATATTTGCTTTTGATTAATCTTTTTATGGATTTAGAGGGTAAGTGTTTACTTTTGTTCTGAATTAAATTTGTACCTTTTTGGCAAGAAAATCAGCTGATTCATTTCCAGCAATTCCACAATGTGCAGGTAACCACTGTAATAAAATTCTTTTCTGTAGTTTTTGAAGTTTCTTTGAACATTTTGTGACATTCTTTAATTTGGATTAACCTCATTTTATATGAACTTATTGCTCATAATGCTGCTTTAGAATAAAAAAGTATGACAGAATTTTTTAATTTATCTATTCTGTATAGAAGGTGTTGGAGTGAAGTATGAATTGCCGTTACTTCTGCATCAAAATTTGTTGTGTGGTATCCTGCTGGATGATGGAATGAGAACAGTGCACACTTAATTCCTGCTCCTGAGTTGTTGTCCCAGTTAGATCCATCTGTGTAGATATGTAACCATTCTTCAGGTAGTAAAGACGAATGTTTGGTAACTCTAAGCCCTATGGACCCTGGGCTCATTTGTGTATCATTTCACCCATTCCATTCATCGTCCGATATGACTTAACGTTGGAGGATATAAATGACAAAAAGAATGGCACGTACATTGTGTCAAGAAAGTATTAGAAGGGATTCGAAATTATTGTTGTTGCTAAGTTGGCACATCTTTGCTCCATATCTACGCACAGTTTAATTGTCATCTGTCATCCAGTTTCTTTACAAAGTGACATTCGGTTAGTGCATCTCAAAGGTATGTCGCGATTTCACAATCAATAAAAATATTGAAAAAATAATTGGGCTCAAAATTTTGCATTGCAATTGACTGTATCAAAAACAGGTGAGTATGAGTGGTACAGCGAATTCAAAAGTGGTCGAGATGTGGTGGAAGGTTTGCCTCGCTCAGGTCGGCCATCAACAGCTTCAACTGAACTGAACATCGTTGAAGTGCAGGAAATGGTGTCTGCAAATTGTCATTTAGGTCTGAGAGAGATTGTCGCTGAACTTTCTGTTTCTCATGAATCGATTCGTACTATTTTAAACGATTGTTTGAGCATGACACGTGTTTCCGCTCGATTAGTTCCGAAAGACTTGAACTTTCAGCAAAAACTCAATCGCGTTAGGATCGCTGAAGACATACTAGAACGAGCCAACCCCGACCCCCATATTCCTGAAACGCATTCTAACTGGTGATGAGATGTGGGTTTACGTGTTTGTTACGCAGACTAGTGAAAAAACTTCCGAGTGGCGCCTTCCTACTGAACCGAAACCCAAAATGGCACGTCAAGGGCGCGTTCTAGAGTGTGTTTCTGTTTGGTTCTTACTACTTATTATTAATACTTAATCAAACACTGAAAACTTCTCAGGATATGCACAGACAATTCAAGATATGTTTTTTACTTGGGATGTATTTTAATCAAATTAGTCAGTTTTCAATAAATAACAATTAGCGAATATTTTTCCTGTTAATCATTTTCTTTGAGACCGTTGTGTCACATTCTGCCAACTTATTAAGGTGAGACTGTACGCCCTATTTCGTCTGTGTTAAAATATACAACTCGATGAACCATTTTTTGGAAACCATTAACAGGACATACATAAAATCTTTATAAGATATCTTGTGGTGCTTAGAAAAACTATATATATATCTATATATATATATATATATATATATGCACAGCACATGTAGATGCATAGAATTTCTGAAGCTACTTTTATTATATTTTCAAGTTATATCTCCAATACTTTCTGAGGAAATGGGGCAAATGTTAAAAAAGACTTAATCTTGAGAAAAATAGACTTAAAGTTTCCAATAAAATCTATAGCTTACTATTTACTCTGGAGGTTAATTAAAACGTATATTAAAACGTATTTATTATTTTCATTTAGTAACACAGCTTCATTGGAAGCAGCTCTAATGGAATTTTCTGAAACTTTTTGCAGGCTACTTCCTAAAAGTGTTACATATTTGAAACAACTTGTAGGGGGATTTGGTAAATTCATAAGTCCACACAATATTTTACCAGCTCTAAGTCCATTGTCACTGCATCTTAGCCCATAAATAAGTCTCACATTGTTATCAGAGGTCACTATTAGCACACTGTTGTGAAGAGCAAAATGTTTCAGAACTACAATTCAAACATACAATTTTCAATTTATTTCCTATACCAGTTCTTGCACTCGATTCTTCCTGTAACCTAATCTCATCACCACATATTCTGCATGACACAGTTTCTTCTAGCACTCGTCTCCCCCAGGGGCCTACTTCGGTAGGTACAGGTTTGGCGCACCCGGGGTCCCAAGCCAACAGTCTCCCTCGTGTGGGCTCCTCTTCGTGGTTGAGGGAGACGGTCAACAGGCCCACCCACGTGTAGGCCGTGCGTGGAGACCCGTGGAAAGGATTTTAGATTCTTTTCTAGTTTAGAGTTTAGGATTTAGTGGACGAAATTTTTAGTAGGCTTTGATTACTGTTTTTTATGTACGTATATTTTTAATAGGTTTTGTTATACTTGTATAGTTTTTAGAAAGTTTTTATATGTGGCTTTTGCCATGACTAGTTTTTTAAAGGGGATGACCGCCGTAGTTGATCGCTCTTATATATATATATATATATATATATCATCATCAGCATCATCATAGCACTCGTCTTAAAATGTTTAAATATATCACAGTATTAAATTGAGTAAAGTCTTCAACACCGGTTTTATATACATTAATATTTACATTTGTGTGTAAACTTCCTTTTCGAAGCACTTGGAGGAGTTGGACATGGTCGACTACCATATTGTTGCGTATCATTTTCTATGACTTCTACAAGCAAGGGTAACGTTGTGTAGAATCTATTGCCCTTACTCTTACGTTTCTGTAAACGTCTTTAGGTTTTGCCATCTTCTTACACAACTATACTTTCAGTGAGATAATCACTAAAGGGACAGTTGCTTAGAAACAAAACTCGAGCCACAGTCAACGAATAACAAAACTGGGCAATCATTAGTTATATGAATAATAGAATAACGAGGACGATACCCATGCCAAAATACAATCTAAAAAACAAGCTCTTTCGCAGGCTCCTAGATGAAACATTTGTGGACTTATTCCAAATTTTGTAAATAGATGCACAGTAAGCTAATAAATTGAGAGCTGTCAGCATATTCTTAAACCTCATGTAAGTACAACTATAATTGTAGTACATGATTATATTCCATACCAAAATGTGCAGAAAAGTGTGAAGTAGTATTCAAATAAAAAAAAAAACACACAGCTCTTTTTTCAATTTTTGCGTACAGTCTCACCTTAATAGGTATTTATTTGACTTTTCTTTTTCGAGTATGCGTTCACACATAACGGTATTGTTGTAAAGTACTCCTTTTCGGTCACACACAAAATGAAGCTAGTCACAGTGGAGCAACAAATATTACACAAACAAAAATATTTGTAAAAGAATCTTCACTTAACTTCAGAAGTTGGTGTTAATACTTTCTTCTTCTTTACAAAATCGATTTCAAAAGCATATCGCTTCCATTATCAGTTCCTTCGTAACATTAAATATAAAAAATTGATAAATCGGCCATAGAAGATCATTTTTGGTCATTTAACCATGAAATAAACCCCGAAGTTAAATTATTAAAACAATTAAATGGTCCCATAGAGTTAATAGTGTGGGAAAAGATATTTATTTAAAAAAAAATAAACATCGCGTAATGAATTTTTACATACCGGCAATTGATTCTGTTTTTAGGTTTGTTTCGCCTTCAGAATTTGGTAATGCGGAAAACATAACATAACAAAAGAAAAAAACATCTTATCCGAGATTTCCTTAACAACGGAGTTTAGAATTAAACTGATGATGGAAGCGATATGCTTTTGAAATCGATTTCATGAAGGAGAAGGAAGTATTGACATCAACTCCTTAAGTTAAGTGGAGATTCTTTTACAAATATTTTTATTTGTGTAATGCTCCTTTTTGGTTTCAGAAAATCTGGAAATGTGCATTTCTGGTCAGTAGCAAAATCAATTTTTTGAAATACACCACAACAAAGCAGAAGAGGAAATAAAAGGTAATCTACCTAGATCTTCTTTCAAAATACTGCAGATGGGATGGTCCAGTTGGTGAAATATCGCCATTATTTTGTTACATCTCTGAATGAATTATTGAGAGATGTGGGCTACGAGGTGCACGATAAAAAATCTGTAATTTTCTCTTTGTACTAAAATATTTTGCTGGGTAATATGTCAAGAATGGTTACGATTAGTTTATTGGTAGCTTGACGTTGTAATAAATCAGGTTTAGAACTACAAATTGAAGCCGTAGCCAAAAAATCAGCACTGTCAAAGAGAGAAACGAATAAACCTTTCTTGTCTTGTATTGGAGAGTTAAATCACCGGCAGCCAAATTCCAGAAGCGTTACTGGCGACGCGCAAATACCAACCGTTGCACAGACTAATTTAAATGTGTATAACGGGCAGGCAGCGTAGTATTTCATTCTGTAATCCTACTCGAGTCCGACCCAGACAATATTGATGCCCATCAACAATGTATTGCTATGACAACAGAGAACCATTATGGCTTATTTGACGCTGGACTCTCCATTCCCGGCGCTTGACGTAATTCCGGATCATTGCACATCCATTGTTTCAGTCGGAAATCTTGGTTCGAACTCCGGGCTGCAGTAGGGATTCAATCCGCAGTGATACAGTCCGAAACAAAATTTGCACGTAGACAGAGAGCGTATACCAAACAGAGAGGTTATTTGTTATTGCCATTTATTTCAACTTGAGAAAATTCGGGTGTTGTAATCACTTGTCTTACCCTATTCACTATTCTTACAAACTGTACCAGGTAAATATTGGAAAATTCAAACGGATAATATATCGTTAACTCCATTAACAGTGTATTTGAAATGAACTGTGTACTTAAAAAGCTCAACATGATTGATGCAATACGATTTTGTCTATAGTTTCAAGCAGAACCCTCAATTTTACGATAGAAGAATGTAAGAAAGGTATGATAAGACGACATAAATTATTAATAAACGATTGGGAATATATAATATAAGAAATAAAGTCAGAAGGAATATTGGAATAGGTATAATGTGTAAACGAAATAAATATAGGGTAAAAGTTGCCTGAAGTTAGAACGGGCAATAAGGCCGGATACGTAAACAATAGGACAATAAAGGCCAAAATTCCTGCGACGGCACGGAGCCAGAAACAATACCGAGTTTTAAGGAAAATATTTAGAAGCAGGATGCAGTACTGTTATGATGTCAAGGGGGTCATACAGCTCTAGGGGTGGACCTGTGAATGCTGCACAGATGAGGGTGAATGGAATTGTCCAAAAAAGTAAAATCGTAGAAATAAACTACCCTAATAAAATATAGCGTAAACCACGTGATAGGCGTGAAATAGAGAACAAATAGAAAAGGGGTGGAGATAGACAAACAAATCTAGGAAGAAGCCGAGAGCAGGGCGAAGTGAGAAGCGTTACTCTGATGGTTACAACAAAAGGGAGAAGACGCGTTAGTTTAATATCTGATGGCGAGGTAATAGTGGAGTTATATTTCAAACGTGGTGGGAATAAGTAAAGTATTCTCGAAGAGACAAGGCGAAGCAACGAGAGTTATAGCAAGTAAGGAAAACAGAGAAAGCCGACAAGTATGATATGCGGGAATAAACAATCCACAGGAAATTAAGCAGGACCTTTCCTTGACTGGTGAGAACTGCTGAACCCCGAGAGGGTACTGCTGTTCACCGACACATAACAATCATCCTGCCATACCACACCAAAAGGATTCCCCTAGAGAATACCATACCAAGTTTCTGATTTACAAGTCAGACTAAATAAGGCTTCAGAGGCCACTCCCAGAAATGTCAAGATGCACATTGCGGCCAACCCACATACCAGAGTTAAATTGATTGGGTTCTATTTGGAGCTATGAGTTCTCTTATCCTCAGGTGAATGGATGTAGGAAATGAATTTTGGTGTTTGTTGGCTACTCAGTTGTATTCATAAAACTTTGTTTGTTGCAGAATTATTTGGTTTAATTCGTACTAAGTTTGCTTATCAACTTGGATCGGTGACCACCTATTAGTAAAATTCCTAACATAAATTCAATTTTACTTGAAACCTTGGATTACTCTTTTAATGTTACTTCCGCGTGGTTTCTATTTCTTCTTTATACGGCGACTACTTTGCTCTAATAAACTTCTAATGCTGCTTCCACTTACGTTGGTTGCGCTATTCTTAACTTCTCTACATTTCAGACTTATAAATCTTCGCTTCTCTCCTCAACGCGCATGAACACGTCCTTCCTGTCGTAGTATCACCTTTTAAGTTTTTCTTATTTCACGATTCGGTTCGAGCATTATTTTGAACCCCTCTATAACTTTATCACATGACCAAACTAACTGACTCTTCTCAAATGTTACATTATTATTGGTTTCTCATTTATTTAGAATTTTCGCATTGGTTTGCAAAACTCATTTAACTCATTGACATCCAGCCCACCCTGAGTTGGGGAACGCCTGCCCTGAGTTGTTTGTAACGGTATACGTCGTTATCAAATCAGCAAAGTAAATCTCTTTAGCGTCCATGCTCAACTGCATTTTGAAACCCTTTATGTCCCAACACATTCCTGGCTGGAAGTATTCTATAGTTCCCAGACATTGAACTTTTCCCAGCACAAAAAGGATAACGGTCCTCCCTTCCTGTCTCTCCGAAATGTACAGTTTTTTACAACAATAGTTTCTTTTCCTTACCTGGATGCTAGTATGTATCCTACATTAAATTATATTCTTCCCTTCTTATTCTTTAAGTCAACTGCTATTTTAATCATTACTCTATCCATTCTAATTTCATATTATTATAACAATATTTTTATATTAGTTTAGGAAAGCATTTTTATTAATTTATTTTCTTTTTTAATTATCTGATTTCGATTACTTCAACGCCTCCTAATCGCTGCCTGTTATTGAGATTACAACATAGATTTAATTTGTCATGAAAATATATAAATCATGTAACATTTAAAACTAACCTTTAGATCTTGTTTTCAGAAAATGAATATTTATGAAAATATTTCATAAGAGGTAGTTTGGCTGGGGTGATGATCTTAAAATCTTCGTTTCCCACGCTTTGAAAATTTAAAAATAATTACCATGAACATATATAAATATACATTCTCTTCTTTGATTCATGTACTTAATACATTCATGTATATTATGTAATAGGTCCATTATGGGTCGGTTGTCGTTTTTTTACTTTCAGTTTAACAAATTTCAATGAACCAAATATAGTGAAACTGAATTTCAGAATTCCTCAAGTAGCCTACGAAACTGTTATTTCTGAAATACCTTTAACACGTTTGGCAAAAACTATATTCTTCTTCACATCAGGGTTGTGCATTTCTGTCTGTTTGTCCTTGCATTCTACGAGGTACGTCCAGAAAGTAAGTTCTGTTTGGTAATAAAATTAAATTGTGTACAGATACAGAAACATTATTTATTGCACAAAATTCTACAACTCTTAAACTACTTTTCCACATAACTACCGAAATTTTGCAGGCAATTGTCATAGCGAGGCATAAGTTTTTGTATACCTTCTTCATAGAAGTTTGCCACCTGTGTCTTCAACCAGTTGGAAACATTTTCTTTCAGCTATTCGTCATTGTTGAAGTGTTGACCACCAATGAAAGATTTGAGATGCAAAAACACATGAAAGTCGCTAGGAGCGAGGTCAGAGCTGTACGATTTGTGCTCAAAAACGTCCCAGCCAAATTTCTGTAGGATGTTTTTCGACGCATTTGTGTGAGTCGTGCGTTGTCGTGAAGAAACACAACACCTTTTGACAGCATTCCTCGGCGTTTATTCTGTATTGCGCGGCGCAATTTCCTATGTGTGAGATCTGATTTCACAAGCGGCGGGATTTTCAAGTAACACCGACATTGTAAACAAGCACAACAACGCGTACGTGGCTGGCAGTGATCTCACAAAGGCGCACGTTTCTTCTGCTTGATACAGAGCGTGTACTGCGAATGTGCGGAACTGCGATCGCAGCGCTGCAGCGGAGATAAATTGAAACAGAAATTTTTTCTGGACGCCGCCTGTATCAACAATTCCCATCTTTTTCTAGGGCGTCCTAATCTTTTCTTCCACAAGGATTGTATCTTGTTATTAAAACCGGGACTACTTCTTCGTCCATTCTATTCATATGTTCCTTCCAGTTCTGTATATTTTGTTCTATTTTGTCCTGTAATTTATATATGCCTATTTCCTCTCAAATAGTTTCATTTCTTATTAAATCTCATATACTACATTGTTTAACTCTTCTTAAGAACCTCATTTCTGCTACCTGTATCTTACTTTTATCTCTTTCTTTTAATATCCAGAACTCACTTCCATACAGCAACACTGTAACTTCCATCGTTTTATAAAAGTTTAACTTTGTTTCTTTCCTTGCTTTGTTTTTCAATGTTCTTGCAATAGTTCCACATATCTGCTGAAATTTGTATATTTTGTTTTCTATATCTCTGTATAAGTAAAAGATTTCATCGCTGCCCAAACAGCTGAAATTCGAGAGCTTTTACATTTATTTTCAATGCTTATTTTTTATCTTACAGGATAATTTCCTCGATGTACCATTATCTTCGGCTTATTTGTGGATATGTTCAGATTGTATTCTTTTCCCAGTAAATATATTTCGTACATGAAACGTTGAAGGCTTTCTTCATTTCCTTGTATTATTGCCACATCATCAGCATAGAGCATTACATTTAAGTATTTATTTCTATTTAGTTGCATTCCTTCATCCATTTGTTTTTCCCAAGTTTTATCAAATCGTCCAAGTATATATTAAATAGTGTGCTAGAAAGGCTACATCCCTATCTTACTCCTTGATCTACTTTTATTTCTTGTGTTTTTATCGTGCCTTTATTTATGATAATTTCTGGGCAAAAAACATATTTGAATGAATTTCCTGAATGTTGCATTCATGGAAACTCGTTTCCATCAACAGCAGCTAGATTTCATGAATGAAACAATTGATTAACATCAGATGGGATTTGTCGAATATGGAAAGGCAAAACGTATAATTAAGAAATTAAAAGTATGATTGAATGCTCATTATTTCCAATATGAATGGAAATTCCTGATTTAACATGAACAAATTCAAATTAAACTAATACTGAACATAGTCCACTTGTAAACTGAGAAGCACTTTTAAAATAATTATCATTTAATAGTAATAATAATTTACGTATAATTTTGGACTAATTATGAGGTAGTTAAACTACTTTCCATAACACATTGTTATATCTACATATGTGAAATTAAAGTAGAAGGAACTTCTAGTATTACTCCTAACCTAGCGTAATTTTAAGATACCAATTCTTGCATGACTTGCATTGAATCATATCATCCAATTATCGAATTTGACAGTTCACGAATCTCTATTACTTGGATGCTTGTGATGTTTCACTTGTTTTACTTTTAAATAATTTAACTGCAGTTATTAGTTACATTACGTAATAATTATACTTTGGGTAATGTTCATCTGCTACCACAGAAAGAGAATTTGTTTTTGTATGCTGGTATTAATTGCCAGTATATCCTATTTCTAAAAATTATATCTTTAAGTAACTTCACGGATTGCTGTGCACGGTCCATTCTTGGCAGCTAAGATGTGGTTCAAAATTGAAAACACTGTGGCTTCTATTTTGCACACTAATATCCAGATAATTACAAGAATAACTAACGGCAAAATAAACAATATTTACTTACCAATGGTACAAACTAAGTATAATATATATAACAGATATTATCATCAACAAAACAGATTACAGCTCACCTACATTAAAAATACAATTTTCTTCTTTACAACTTGTCTTCACTGTATCCTACAAAATTCACATTAAAATTATGACATTTTGGTTAATTGGCTAGTATATTCAGTGTAGTTAGATGCCAGAGGTCATTAGGCAAATAAAAACAATGAATGCTCATCCATGAAGTCTGAGCATAGATGGCAACTTTACCCTGCAAATATATTTCGTATCGAATTTTTGGGTGAAATTAAAGAGCTTCTCTCCCTACTATGAATATGCTAAAAACTGTAAAATACGCAAATATATCTAAAGTATCAATTAAACAAGTTTTCAAAATAAACAAAAACCAAGAACTCCATTAAACACAATCTAAGTCAGGACGGTTTAGTCCTTAAGTGTTTCGTCAATATAAAAAGTATAATTTAAAGCATCTTCAAAATCAGTTTTTAGAGATAATGAAGTCACCTATCTGCTGGTGACGTGCACATGACACGGGAGAAAGGATGAGCCAGAAGTTACTACACGCGGCACTACTGCCATGGCGGAACCCTAACAGGTGTAGGCAAGCTCTTCAACCCACAGAATTCCATGTCCTCATAGAGAGGTCACCTGCCATAAGGCAGGGCCGGCTGATCAATTAGTTTACTTGAAAGGGCGGCTGGCCGACCAAAGCGTCTCCCTTTAGGCGAGCACGGTATTTCCAGAGCGCTAGGTCACTGTAGTTAGCTCACCGACGACTTTGCCCACTCTTGCTACCTGAAAAATTGCAGATGACAATGTAACGAATGAAATGAAAGAAAGTGAAAGGAGGGTTATTAGATAAATGCCGTTCCCAGTATTCGCCTTAGTGACCCCGGGAAGGTCGGCCGCGGGAATCGAAACTTCGGCCTGCAGAATACGGCCACAGACATTACCACCTGAGCGATCCTACTCGGTTAATGAGGTGGCAATAAAATCGCAAACGAAATGTAACATTGTTTTTAGGGAGAACCAAATAGGCTTCTGCAAACATCGTAGAGAAAACTATTACATTTTGATCTGTTGTTACAAGATGTTTTTCATTACTGGCTGAACGATATAAGTTTAAAGTTTACGACAGCGAATGGATTCACCGTACTGACGTAATTATCTTCCTGATCCAGCTGTTGGTGTGTTTTACAGGTGGATGTAAAATTTGCTACAGTCAAAGTTAATGAACCCTTGGGGTAGCACAAAGAACACTCCACAAGCATTCCCACGACAGCTCATCTGTTGAGAGCTAACAATGCTAGCTGCATCAAACAGTGACTTTAAACAATAAGGACACGCTTACCAACTGCGGTGACATTGTTAGAAAAACGTCTTTTTCCCTCTTGGTATCGGATGGTGTACCTTATGTATGAGATACAGGGAGAGACTTCTGTACTGCTTATGTCCTATTATCCAAACTGAAACATGTTACTACATGGCAAAGCGAGAAGGTGTATCGGAATAAATTCGCAACACAGAGATTTTTACCTCAGCTTATCGCACATACACGGCGAGTATAGTGTATGTATGCTCTGTTCAGATGTAATCATGTCTTCTGGACAGCAATGTGTCATACATCGGCAGGCGCGAGAAATCATATCATATAGACATTCGTAGCTTCCAATCGCTCTATTTGTGTTTGATAACTTACTGTACATCAACTTACCAATATTTCCCTCTTCTAATCGACCAGATAAGACCTGATAAGCCACAATCACAGCGCTGGTCACCTGAAGGTTAATACGCCACAACGCTCTGTCGAGTAATATATTGCAGTCACGGGTAGTTCTACTGTAGAGTTGGTGAATAACGCGTATGCATACACCCTCATGCCTATTACAACAAGAGAAGGACTTATGTTCTAAAAACTTCCACATTAGTTACTCATGAATGATACTAACATCACTATAGTGGGTACTAATCTTATTAGAAGTTGAGTTAAAACATCCATTTTTATTTCCAGATTTTAGGCACCTTTGGATGTAACTTACTTTTATACACATCAATTACCTTTACATAATATTCATAATTTTGTTCAAGCATAAATTTACTCATCTGTGGCCCCGCTATGAACTTCACACATGGTACTAGCAAAACGTATTCGGAATATTGTTTTCCGGCAAAGGTTTTAAATTGGTCTATTTTTCCAAGTAAGCTCTGTCCAGCAATAAAACTAAATTAATTAAGGTTTCCGAGAATTAAAAGTACCCAACTGCAATGGCAATTACTATTTATAAACCATTAGATATATTATATTAATATAGACCTTTGCTTGTTTGTGTTTTGGGAGTTTGTAATCTAGAAAGCTAAAATTGATTATATAGGGTATAAGTTAGAGAATAGAGGGGATATATGGCTGACATCTATGAAGCTATTGGTTCCTCGAAGGGAATGAAAAAGTGAAAAACCACCGGCAGATAACAGAAACGTACGAAAATTTTTCACATCTCTTGACTCGAAGACACGTCCCACTACGGATGGTACCCGCAGGAATGATCACTCCAGCTGGGTAATTTCTAGCACCCATGGCGCCATCTATACCACTGTTCCCTGAACAGAGAGAGAGAGAGAGCAATTTGGCAGGCTGAGGAACAGCCCGAAGGGGGTCAAGTCGTGTACCTGCTCCGGAAAGAGCTTAACCACGTAGTGACGGAATGTGTATGTTGCAGGATGTCGGGTGTAAATTATGTAGGTGGAAAGAAAGGAGGTAGCTTGTTGCTCCTCGACGACTGCAGAATCGGGTGCTACGCCCATAGTGCACCGCTGGTGGATAAGTTAATCAACTAGGAAAAGAATAAGCAGAATTTAAGTATCCAGACAAGAATCTTGGGTGATCGTAATTTTGTTTAGGCAGGAATGGGGGTCTTATGTTTACCGATAGTGTCCGTAAGCCATGCGGGTAGCCGGTATCGCTTTAAGCGACGCTCGCGTGGTACATAGTCCCCAAGGGATCTTACTAGAGCGCTCTGGTGTTGACGTAAACTCTCTTAAAATTTGGAGGCCCGGCGCCTAATTTCATCCTCCACATAACGGAGGGATGAAGCCTCGAGAAGTGACCTCACGGGGAACCTTCTGCATACAGAATAAATAATCCGAAGACATTTAATCTGTACACGTTGGAGCAGTATCAGATTTGTGCCTGCGACCATGCTCCAGACTTCACACGCGTAGAGCATGACAGGGAGGACCAGAGTCATAAAGAGGCGCAACTTCAGGGAACAGACATCGCAGACCGCCAAACAGGGTAGAGCGATGCCGAGGCACCGCACGACCGATGCGCTAGCTCCCGGATGTGCTTCCGAAAATTTAGGCCATTATCCAGCTTGACTCCCAAGCATTAGATTGAATTTCCCACCGAATCCTTTGCCCAAAATAGGTGAAT
Organism: Mantis religiosa; assembly: GCA_030765055.1. Taxonomy (NCBI): domain Eukaryota; kingdom Metazoa; phylum Arthropoda; class Insecta; order Mantodea; family Mantidae; genus Mantis; species Mantis religiosa. Next base: position 93,128,178 of record CM060955.1, on the reverse strand, counting down.
GTGGGGAGCGGCTGTTGAACAGAATCGCTTGGCTTTTCTCCGTGTTGATGGATAATCGCCAAAGCGTGCACCATTCTTGGAGGAGGCTGAGGTGTCGTTGTATGAGGTTGAGGGCCCTGCGTGGATTTCTGTCTGTAGAATATAACAGCACATCGTCAGCATACTGTGCTATATTAAGGCGCTGTTCAGTGGGACGCTATAGAGCGTCGGGGATAACACAGAGCCCTGAACAGGAATGCAGGAGAAATGTTGCAAAAGAACTTGTGCCAGATGGAAACCTATCAAAGAATGGCCCTATTCACCAATAAAAACCAGAAAGTACGAAGGCCAGAGTACAACATACAAAAATTACGTAATTAAAAGAGTGGGTATCGATTTTATATTAAAATATATTAATAGCTCCTCCCTTTCTTACAATTATTGAACTTTACAAAAGATTATGCTTCTTCTTTACTAGAAAAGCATCAAATCATATTTTAAAAGGCATATTGTACAATATATAAAATTGGCGGAAATATTCACAACATACGGCGGTTGCTTGGTTTTAATATTCGAATTTATCAATAGCCCCTCCCTTTCAACAGTTGTTGAAGTTAATAAAATTCTAGTCCACTTGCCTAATGGAAAATAAAACAAAACCTATATCACATTTAAAAATAAATTTCGTGGAAAAAGTAGTAATCGCACATTATGGAACACACAGATATATGCACCAAATAAAGTGATTGAATACAACGCACCTACACAGCCAAGATTGCCTGCTTCAAATTCGGCGGTTTATCTGCACCCCAATGAAATAGTCGCAATAAACGCCAAGTATTAATACTCTGTTTTTATTTATCTTCTTCAACTGCTAAAATTTTGAAGTCCCTTTATGTATTAGACGAGAAGGACAAATATTGCTCAGAAGCTTCTATTGAGATTTTTACGTGCCCTTAATCTACTACACTGGACCACTGCTGTCGTTCCCTTGCAAAGAAAGCTTACTAAAGATTTTTACACCCGGAAGTAGAGGCTAGTGTAAAGCAACTACGGTCTTATTTATACTATGAATACATTTTAATAGCTGTTCTAATATTGAGCTTTGACAACAATATGTCAGGTAGAATGTATACCTTGGGTAGCAGGATGGGACACTCCTTGGGTCAGTCCATCCCAGGGTGTGGCAACCCTGCCCTTTTGTGAGCCCCAGGTCCCACTGGCCCGGTGGTAGTACCTGGTGAGGGCCCTGTCCACAGGGTACGTGGGAGGGGGGTAGGTGAAACTCCAAAGCCGTAGTGAAGGCATTTCACCTAGGGGAAGGAAACACCAAAGTCAAACCTGACATGCAAGGGGCTGGTAACCCCTTCATGGAATTATTATCTTACTCAAAAGTCTCACAGAAATAACTCCAGAGAGAATCCCTAAACAAATAATGGAATATAAACCGAAAGGACAAAGATCAATAGGACGACCTAGGAAACGATGGATCGATGTGAGACCGGAGCAGGCTATAGCCTAATCCATGGAGGTAGATGAAAAAGAAGAAGAAGAATAAGAAGAAGAATATATACCGGCAGTGCTGATGTAGAGGAGAGTAAGTGAACGTACTAAAGGAATATAGGATCCAGGTGGCAGCCGGACGACAGTTCTGGTACTGTAAGCGATCTTCACGAGCTCAAGGATACGTTAGGACTTTAGAGAAGTCCTGGAAAGGTTAAGCGAATGCAACAGATTTGTTTCAGGAAGAGTTTATGGCCACACAGCGATAACTAGAGGAGCCTGGGAGTTCAGATTCCACAAAAGTAGAATCGGTCTTCGGTACTACCTAATTAATGGCGAGAACAAATCTATCATCTGGATTGAATTGCAACGTATATACTAGAGACATACCCAGAAACAATGACATAGAAAGCTTATGGTGCAATATTTGTCTTAGACGGATCACCACTGTCCATAAATTAAGTGGGAAGAAAATGAACCTCGTATCTACTTGAAAATTGGTCACGGGAACTTTAAGAAATGTTTGCAGATAATGAGGCTGGCAATAGACTAAAGATACAGAATATGTGATGTATAAGAGAAAACACCGCCACACTCATTCCTCTCTGAAGCCTTGAAAATGAATAGATACCTATAAAAAATTTGGAACTGTTGATACAAATAATATATTATCTAACCAAACTTGAATATATTGAATTTCTTAAGACTCGCCAATTTAGTGGAAAGTAATGATTAAGAACAAAAATAAGTAGAAACCGTATGTCTAATCCAGGCATTCAAATGAACCGGCACGTATAGCCCCAAATGTGTATTTCAACGAACTGAATTCATAAACTATTTTTAGCCCTGAATGTCATTTCATAATTATTAAACAGGTCGAGAGTATATCCCACAAAAATATCCATTTAGAAACTTCACAGGAAACACGCATTTGAAACTAAAAATATCTCTGTGAATAGTCTCATTTAAAATGAGTCAGATAAACATCAAACTTAGCATTAGTATATTTCAAAAATGCAACACGAAGATTTAAACAATCCTCCAAAACTAAACATCCATTTGATTGTAAATATATTTTTCCTCTTACGAGTTTGATTAAAGTGTCACATAAATGATGAATTAACAGTAATCAAATGCTTATCTTGAATTCCCCGTGAGTACTCTGTACGCATTTCTTTATTCCAATAAACTTTTATAACTGTGAAAGCAGAAGAGTAAAATAAAATGTTGTTCTTGTTGTTGTTCATTAGAATTCGTAATTTTCCATCTAGATGCTTCTGAAAGGTCATATACATTATGTTATATCCACTCAGGTAACGCAAAATTTACTAAAAAATATAAGGAATACAGTAATCAGTATGCCTTTTGTTTTAATCACTCATTTTCTGAATACTATGTGACTACAGCAAAATTTGAATTGCAACATATCTGATATGTTCATTCACATTACTTCCTAAATATATTTAATCAATAAATATTCCCAGAAAAGCTTACTACTTAGAAACCCCATACTAATTGCATTACCATGAAATAGAACAATATCTACTTAGTAAAAGTGTAAAATATTTTAAAATATGAAATAATTACACTTAATATCTAGGAAGTTCCTAATTTCATATAAAGATATCTTACATAAAGTGTACGAGATCTAAATTATTCGTTTAATAGCTTTAGATCATCTCCGCATTACAAACTATGTAATGTTACAAAAATAATATATATACCTACTCTTTATTTTCCTTACAACACTTTTGATAATTAGAAACATTCTTGAGAAAATCAAAATATTTTATATAGTATTTTTGCATCTTATAACATTATATGCAATATTTGGTATTGTTCGAAAACTATGCACGACCGTGTGCAGATATTTCTTATAAAATCGTTTTGTCGAGTAATCCCGATAAACATTTTGCATTGTAATGCAATGGGTGTTTTACTTCCCACAGGTAAACGCTAGAGAAATTTAATAAGTTTCCAAAATTATTTGTTGGAGACTAACTTTTAAGGGTAGAGATGGTCGTATGATTGATAACACATTCTATATCTTTAAGCAAATATAAATATAATGAAGATTATTTTAGTTAATTAATGGAAATTAATCATTTCTTCACACTAGCCGTATATAGGTTAAGGATTCTGATGGATAGAGTCAACATGAAAATTTCAATGCCATGGCCGGGACACGAACCACGGATCTCCTGGCCTCCATCCAGTCGCTCTAACCCATTGAGCTACCTTGGAAAACGTGCCGTGCTGACATCAAACTCTCCATTTGACTCATATATTTGATGTCAGGACGGCAGGTTTTTTAAGGTAGCTCAATGGGTTAGAGCGACTGGACGGAGGCCAGAAGATCCGCGGTTCGGGTCCCGGCCATGGCACTGAATTGTTCATGTTGACTGTGTCCATAATGAAAACTATTTTATATAACAAGGGAAGACAGGACCACACTTTATCTCCCATTGGATCACATAAGATGTTCCAAAAATAGCTTCTATTTCGAAACATAAGTATTCAAAAAATATGAAAGAGATATAAGCTTTTAATGGTAGCCATAGAAGTAAAGTCCAAAGCAGACATCCTCTTCTAAAGTTTTTTTCCCTATGTGCTACTCTATCGGGGTTCATGATTTTTTAAGAAAAGTATTTTATTTTATTGTTATTATGCTAATCGAGGAACATTGCACATATCACAACTTTTAAAAACTAAAATACATTTAAACATTAATGTACACAATCAGGACATATAAATAATAGTTTTCACTCTCCCGGTTTTTTCAAAAAAAGTTTTTAATATTTAAGTAGGTATAATTTTGATGACAATTTTTCCTACAGATGAATCAATTATTGTCAAACCATGAGCAATGCAAGTGTAGTGAACACCGTGTGCTACTTGTAGGTGCGTAGGCTTCCACGGCCTGTGTTATCGTAGGTATCCTTAGCTTCCGGAGAAGGCCGCGTCGTATGATGGCTAGTTGCCGACGTTTCGCCCACCATTTTGTAGTCTTCTTCAGGGCTCGAGCCCTGAAACGTGGGCGGAACGTCGGCAACTAGCCATCATACGACGCGGCCTTCTCCAGAAGCTAAGGATACCTACCATGTGCTACTGTTTTAAGGTTATCCTCTCTTAAGTTTCTAATGAGAAAAATTTGAACAGAATGGCTTACAAATTACAACGTAAAAACATTTTAAATCTGCAAAAGAATATAAAACATTAAATTGGAGCAAAATCCTTTCAAGTTAAATACAGTCCATTATAACGTGAGCATTTGGGCACTTAAGTATTCAGGTGTTGAAGTTTTAAGTTTTTGACAGTAAAAATTCACAGTAAGCTGAATTGCGCTCAATAGAAACTAATTTGTTATTCTTTTGATAATTTTGACAGTTTCATCTAGTTACCCTCAAATTCTCACATTAAATGTGCTTATGAACTGTCAGGAAAAAAACAGTCTAAATGTCAGAGAACATGTAAGGCTTTTATGTGCAACATTAAGGCAAATTATTTCCATTTTTCCAAAATTTCCGTCCCTGGATATATTAAAAATATTTAATTTTGTGAATATTCTATTTAGGCAAGAGAGCACCTTCACCTTGCGGTATCACCAGAACCTGTGGAATATATGGGAAATATTTTTATAACAGACTGTAATTGTATTGAATCTTCCTCTCTATATTCTCCTCAATTGCATTTTCCACTACAGTTCATGGAAATACGGTATCAAAGTTTCTAGCTTCATGATGCGCTCTGGAATCTGTAGTTATTTTTGATGAACGCAATTCAATCAATGAACGCATGAATGGACCTGTGCAGTGACTCAGCAAAATCTTCAGACAAATGTTTCCACCAGTGACTCCACATCTCGAATACTCGGAACGCTTTCCACAAATCTTATCTGCGATTCATTTTAGTTCCGTAGGTGACAAAGAACGCTTCTACCTCCACGCTTATTTGGATTAATTATATGTATGAACCATCTTTCTGGTAGATTTTTAAATCTGAATAGCATCATTAAAAAGAGAGAGGAAAGATATATTCTTCAATTTGTGTAGACGTTAAGAAAAATGAGAAGAAGCATTATCAAAATGTTTTGAGTCACAATGTAAAGGTGTGTGTGTGTCCCAGAAACAAGTAAAATACTATTTTTGATGGATAGAAAATATTCACACGGCTAGTGTGAAGAAATGATTAATTTCCATCAATTAACTAAAAAAATAATATTAGCTTCAACATACAAATTTTGAAACTGTAAAATTTTGAAAAAAGTTGTTTCACCGCTATTACTTTTGCACATACCTATTAAGTAGTGTCTAAAAATAACTCACTTCACAAACTGACAGTAAGCAGAGGAAGTAACAAATATGTTAAACAAATAAAAATATTTGTAACAGAATCTTCACTTAACTTAAGAAGTTGATGTTAATACTTCCTCTTTTTTATAAAATGGATTTCAAAAGCACATCGCTTTCATCCTCAGTCAAGCTCCATTGTAAAGGAAATCTCGGCTACCATGTTTTTTTTTTCTTTTGTTATGTTACGTTTCCAGCATTACCAACATCTGAATACGACACAGACCTAAAAACAGAATCAATTGCCGGTGTGTCAAAATTCATTACGCGATGCTTATTTTTTAAAATAAATATTTAATTGTTTTAATAATTTAACTTCCGGATTTATTTCATGGTTAAATGACCAAAAATGATCTGCTACGGCCGATTTATCAATTTGTTTATATTTAATGTTACGAAAATGTACTTTCTTTCTGGCTTCCAAGCTACGTTTAATCTTTACAATATAAACCTCATCACAATCCAAACAATTAAATTGACAAATACCAGATTTTTTATTATTATGAATTTTATCTTTTTTAGAAAACTGATAAATTTTAAACCTATATTAATAATAATAATAATAATAATAATAATAATAATAATAATAATAATAATAATAATAATAATAATAATAATAATAATAATAATAATAATAATAATAATAATAATAATAATAATAATAATAATAATAATAATAATAATAATAATAATAATAATAATAATAATAATAATAATAATAATAATAATAATAATAATAATAATAATAATAATAATAATAATAATAATAATAATAATAATAATAATAATAATAATAATAATAATAATAATAATAATAATAATAATAATAATAATAATAATAATAATAATAATAATAATAATAATAATAATAATAATAATAATAATAATAATAATAATAATAATAATAATAATAATAATAATAATAATAATAATAATAATAATAATAATAATAATAATAATAATAATAATAATAATAATAATAATAATAATAATAATAATAATAATAATAATAATAATAATAATAATAATAATAATAATAATAATAATAATAATAATAATAATAATAATAATAATAATAATAATAATAATAATAATAATAATTATAATAATAATATATATTTTAAATATAAAATCGACTTTATAAAGAACAAGGAAGTATTAACATCAACTTCTTAAGTTAAGTGAAGATTCTGTTACAAATATTTTTATTTGTTAAATATTTGTTGCTTCATTGTGAATAGCTTCATTATATATGTAACAAATTTGTTGTTGTTGTTGTTGTTGTTTTCAAATGCTAGGCTTTGGCAATGAAGCCATTAGCTCTCTTGCTCTCCAATATTTCTGTATAGCGGATCCAGCAGGTAGGACTTCACAGGTTCACTTAAAATGTTCTTCAGTCATTCCCTCTTCTTTGTTGCACAGACCACAATTTAGACTTGTGTAAATTCCTATTCGGTGTAAGTATTTGGCTAAATAATCATGTCCCTTAAGTAATCTACATTTTGCTACTTCAGCTTTACCTGGGATTTCTGGAATATTTTCTGGATTTTTAATTAAAATGTTCCATTTTTATATTTGACTTTGTTAGATATTGATTGGTTTTGTTTTATATTTGTTTTTAATTAATATTTTTATGGATGTAAAGGATAAGTTTTCAATTTTCTTCTGAATTTAATTTGCACCTTTATGGCAAGAAAATCAGCTGATTCATTTCCAGCAATTCCACAATGTGCAGGTATCCACTGTAATTTAATTCTTTTCCGTAGCTTTTTTGAAGTTGTTGGATCATTTTGTGACATTTTTTAATTTGGATTGATCTCATTTGATATGAACTTATTGCATATAATGCTGCTTTAGAATCACAAAGTATGACAGCATTTTTAAATATATCTATTCTGTATAGAAGTTTTTGGAGTGAAATATGAATAGCCGTTACTTCTGCATCGAAATTTGTTGTATGGTACACTATTGGTTGATTTAATGAGAATAGTGCAAACGTAATTCCTGCTCCTGTGTTATTGTCCAAGTTATATCCATCGGTGTAGATATGTAACCATTCTTCAGGTTGGTATCCATTGTTCAGAGTTTCTAAAGCTAGTGTTTTTAGTACAGGTTTGGAAGTTTCGAAAGTAACAAATACTGATGTATAGATTTCATCATTTTGAAGTTACTCGAATCAAATACAAATTGCTTTCAGGAAAAAAAATGTCTCTGGGTATTTAAGTATCTGCTCGTGTCTGCTTATGAGCTTGTTAATGATTCAGAAAGTTTTAAAATATGCATTTGCGATTAAATCTTGGTGTCAAATTTGTAGATGGAATATTATGACTCCAGTAAACAGTGGACGAATATCCAAACCTCGTGTACAGAACACGAATTCTGTCTATTTATAATGCCAGCAAAATCGAGAACTAATTGTAATACTGGAACGACATCAGATAAAAAATACGAAGCTCTGAACACCCGAACAACCACGTGTACTGTGCATGGATGCCATGTTTGGAATAGCTGTGCAGAAGAAGAGGGAATGTTCTACTAGAAGCACACTATTTATTGGCAATCGATGCTGTACAAGTCTGCATCTCAAAACCTTTTGTAGGGCGCAGCATAGCACCTAGCTTTCTCTTATAACTCTATCCTTTAGGGCAACATCGGCACAACTACGCTATTGAAAAACCTGCTGCACGCCTGTTACCAAAATTCCAATTTATTTATAATACAAGCTGAAAATTATATTGGACAACCTTTGTTTATGACGCTGCCTCGTTTCGTTAACATTACTTGCAACGTATGAAAAATATGCAGCTCCTCACAACGTGCTCTATCAGACATTTATTTACGAAGTTAGAAATAGCCTTTTTTATTTTCTCTACCGCCTAAATATAAAGAACTGTCCATTCAAAATTTTCCGTCAACAGTTCATTCGAAATACACATTTTCAGGTTCGGGGACAGCACGACACTATCTCTTCAAAATACTTGTTGGCTTGCGTTAAGGTACACTGTCATCCATGCGTTAAGCCTGTCGTATGGCAGCTGCATCATCATATTGCATTTTGTATAGCTTTGTATAATCATAGCAAACAGACAAAAATGAACAGCAGGTAAATGAACAGTTGGTTCCTGCCTTATTTCTTCCTTTCCCTGCAAATAGACTGGAATTTCAAACCAATTCAATACTGTCAACTGGGGTGACTATGCCTGGAGGGTGACTTTGTGCCATCCATGCGCTTGATAAGAAAGCAGTGACGAATGATATTTGAAAATGCCATAAGGTTGTAGTAATACTCTAACACTTGCATTATGTGTTAACACCACCTGGTGACTGTGTTATAAATTCCTTACTCTTCTAAAGTTGGGAGCATTGTGAAGATTTGTGTAAACGTGTCTGCACATGTTTTTCGTGAAGTATGTATAATTTCAGTTGGACCGAGGTGCAGAAATTTCTGTTTCAAACTAAAGGTAAGTTTGAAAGGGTAGAGCCAGACTGAAAAATTCAATGCTATAGCCGGGATTTGAACCACGGATCTTCTGGTTTCCGTCCAGCCGCTCTAACCATTTGAGCTACTATGGCCAACGTGCCAACATGACATTAAATTCTCCAACTGACTCGTGTTTCTCCCCGTAAACCACTAGGAGTTCTCATAAACACATGAGACAACTACCTTAATGGTGACTTACTATGCTGTAAGTAATTTAAGGCCCAGGCTTTATAGTTCGGACCACTATTAGGTACAATTAATGGAAATTAATTGTTCTTTCACACCAGCCGTGTGTAGGACGCACTATGAAAGGGTAGAGCCAGACTGAAATCTTCAATGCTATAGCCGGGATTTGAACCACGGATCTTCTGGTTTCCGTTCAGCCGCTCTAACCATTTGAGCTACTATGGCCAACGTGCCAACATGACATTAAATTCTCCAACTGACCTGTGGAAGATGCGTGAAAGATCCGGAATATTCGTGGTACAAATCCCGGCTATGGCATTGAATTTTTAAGTCTGGCTCTACTCTTTTATAGTGGGTCCTACACACGGCTGGTGTGAAAGAACAGTTAATTTCCATTAAAGGTAGGTTTGTTTGCTTAGACTATTATTTGGCTATTGATTACGAAAATATAAGCTCCGTGGCAGATATGGCATTCCTTTGACTGAGGTGGAAACTGAAAAATAGGAAAACGGCGGGTAAATTCCACCACAAATCATTGTATTTTACTCACATGCAAGCACATAGTATCTTACTTTGTATTTTAAATTGTGTAGCTATGTCCTTTTAAATTGAATATAGTTTTAGTATTTACTACTGACTGCCTTACTTTCATTACAGATACTGATAATAAACTGCCATAGACAAAATGCCAAGGAAACACCGAAGGGAGCCAGGAAACCGGCCATACCACAATTACAGCTACAGTCGGATTATTTTGAAGTGGCAGCTGAGTAAAGTTGCACACTAAATAAATTAAATCTATTACCATACCTGGAAGGAGAATGAGAATTATTTCTACATGTGGAACAGTTAATGCATGCACCATCAATGGCTCCACATGTAGAAATCATTCTCATTCTCCTTCCAGGTATGGTAATAGACTTAATTTATTTGCGTGCATGTTTGCTCAGCTGCCACCTCAAAATAATTGTACTATAATCTACATTAGAAAGCGCTCTAAAAGAAATTAGATCTAAAGTTCTGTCAATACGTTCTGCTGCAAAAAAACTATAATATTCATACATATACTAATGACATACTAACTAACTTGACATACTAATGTCAAAATTACAGAATAAGCATTCCGCCACAGCAGCTGGACCAAAGGTGTCTTCTGGTCCTCAACAAGTCTACAACAAAAGGAAAAAAAAAAAACAAGAAAGTCAGAATTTCAGATATTGACAGCAGTAGTGATGATGTCACCTTACATTATCAGGAGGAATCCAACAGTTCATTTTCCTTTGATGACAGTGGAGATCCTCTATCTCTGGTAAACCATAAAGCAGCATCAGTGCTAAATCTCAGAAACTTGTTGGTTCATGATATCGTCGTTGTGCAGTATGAGGGGGAGTTCCTTCCAGGAAGGGTTATAGCTATGGTTGAACAGGATGTCAAAGTGTCATGCAAAGAAATGAACGTCTGGGGATGTGCCTGATCAGAAAGAGGAAATAGACTATGAATATAATGATGTCAAGAAAATTGTGTCACCTCTAAAAGTGTCCAAGGGTAAATTGTATGAAGTTCCTGAATTGCAAAAAAGATTGGGAAAAATGTAACATTTCTAAAATTCAAATGAAGTGCGGTTCAAAAGCTTTTGCAACAATACAGAGCAATAATTTGACATGAAAATATTATATTTTATTTTTATTGGTACAAATACTCCCATTCCATGGAGTGACATTGGGTCAGACAAGCTTCTCACTTTGAATAGTACTGAATTCACAGGTGGCACAAACTCACAGGCACCTAATGTGGAGACAATGGACCTTGTTTGAATAACTTGATTGCAGTACAAGGGTGATGTTTCTGCTGCTATGTTATAAATAAATAGTAAGCGTTTCTTTATTAACGTTAAATTCGAAGAAGAGATTTCTAGAAAATGCCAAAAAGTTGCATAAAGTCATTCCAGATGACGGTATATAGAGACCAACTTTCAAAATGTTTGACTATCGCTTAAAGTCTTAAGTGTTCCTCCAATGCTGCTTTATTCTACAGTTAAATATGGAATAAAGCAATTTATGCTAATGATTATCTTGATTAGGTAAGTAGGTAATAGAATAAGTATTTGTAAGAACAGTTTGTACAAGACTAAAGAGACAGTAGTGCTAATGTAACATGTGTAATTTGTCTGCACGATTATTCAGATTCAGGAAAAATGAGGAAATATTCACAACTTCCGTTCCTTAATATTATACCAACAGTATGACACAATTTAATTAAATTAATTAAAAATTAATTAAAATTATTCAGCCTTCTACTGTCAGATGTGTTACACCAAAATTGCATATAGGTACACATTACAACTTCAGAAACATATTCCGTTTGTTGTATTATTACTATAAAACTGACTCTTTTAGGTTACGTCAATCGTATGTTTTAACTAAACAATATAGCTTTGGTTACATGCCATAAATGGAGAATAAATTGCAACTGTTAGCATGTTTCTGTCAGATGTTTGTTACTAATGAACGCATGAGTTATTACTAATGAATCGCGTACGAAAGTGTATGCATGCCCCATGACAGCTCATTCTGAAAAAATTAAAAGATATACCAACGAAAATTTGAAAACGGGTAATATTTCAGGGGATACTATTTCATATGTATTGTCCATTTAAGTGCACTTTATTATTTATAATATTTCAAGCTAAATGTTAAAGGTGGAATGCTATGTTGCAAAGTTCATAATATCTATTTGTATATTTCTTGTTCTTTTCGGATGTTATTTTCATTGTTTTGATGCACTGTCCGGCTGAATGAGTCCAGATAATTTTTGTAGCTGCCACGGAAGAGTGTATGTAACCGATTGTATTTCTAACAATCCCCTTGATCAGTTCTTTTTCTGGAGGTGGTTCTATTTGCGACTTGAGACTGGTTTGTGGTATTCTATCCTGCCAGTCTGTCTCCAAATTTCTGATTCTGTACTTTTCATGTATGACATAATAATTAGACTATTTAAAACTGAAAGGGGCCTTATCAACTACCTTTCTCAACTGAGTTTGCTCATTACTGTTTTGCGGAGTACTCAGGGTTTATCTAAATTGTTAATATATTGAGAGTTGAATTGCCTATATTTACTGAGGTAATTTTTTTGGAGTACCATGGAAAATATTTTATAATTGTGTTAACTGGCTTAATCGCCAAGCAACTTTGAGGTGAAAAGATGCAGTGATCTAGTTAAACGGCAAAGAAGGTATGTATTGAAATTTATTCTATTGTTAACTCTGAACTAATTGTGTGATTTGTGTGAACTCATGTAATAACTCAATGGTTTCTCAGATGTGCTTTGTTTACAATCCGACACTACTAAGTATATTTTTAATTAATACGCAACATTCATATTACTGTTGTGGAAACATTTTTGAGTGGTGGTTATTTTAGTATGAGTAGTATCGGTATCACTGTCTTCCGATGTCGTATTTTAATGAGAGTACGGGAAATAGAGCAACAGTGCAATTAAAATGTTTCTTTTCCGATAGTTTTTATAAATGTTCTTTTTGCTGTCAAATGCTAGGCTTTGGCAATGAAGCCGTTAGCTCCCTTGCTCTGCAATATTTCTGTGTATTGGGTCCGGCAGGTAGGGCTTCACAGGTTAAAAGATGTTCTTCAGTCATTTCCTCTTCATTGTTTCACAGAGGACAATTTGCACTTGTATAAATTCCTATTCTGTGTAAGTGTTTGGCCGCAAGTAATCTAAAATTTGCTACCGCAGCTTTACGTGGGATTTCTGGGATCATTTCTGCATTTTTAGTTAAAATGTTCCATTTTTTATCTTTTGCTTTGTTAGATATTGATTGGTTTTGTTTGTTTTTATATTTTTATTAATCTTTTTATGGACGTAAAAGGTAAGCTTTTACTTTAGTTCTGAATTAAATTTGCACCCTTTTTGGCAAGAAAATCAGCTGATTCATTTCCAGCAATTTCACAATGTGCAGATGTAATATAATTATTTTCTGTAGTTTGTGATGTTGTTGGATCATTTTGTGAAATTCTTTAATTTGGATTGACCTTATTTTATATGAACTCATGGCACATAATGCTGCTTTAGAATCAGAAAGTATGACAGCATTTTTGAATTTATCTATTCTGTACAGAAGGTGCTGTAATGAAATATGAATAACCGTTTCTTCTACATCAACATTTGCTCTGTGGTATCCTGCTGGTTGATAGAATGACAACAGTGCACACTTAATTCCTGCTCCTGAGCTGTTGTCCAAGTTAGATCCACCTGTGTAGATATGTAACCATTCTTCAGGTGGGTATCTATTGTTCACAGTTTCTAATGCTAGTGCTTTTAGTACAGGTTTGGAGGTTTCAGATTTTGTAAATATTTGTTCTAAATCTAATTCAACATTAATTGGTTCAAAAGTCAGTGGGTTTGCTTTGATTAAAATGTTATTTTAGAATTAGGAAGATTCAGATCTGTTTTTAATTCCATAACTTTGTGTAGAAAACAGTAAATTTATTGACTCAGGTAAGCTTAGAGTAAATTTATAAATATTGTGAATTGAAACATGATGGAGCATAAAAATTTCAATGAAACCTGACTGTAATCACAATTAGGATGTTCACATAAAAGTTATTAAACCTGCAATATAATTATTGTTATTGTCGTATGTGTGGTACACTACCATTGTAGCTGCTTTATATTGTAAAAATATGAGTTCTTTTAAGTGTCTTGTGTTTTCAAGGCCACGCCGTGGCTCAGTGGTTAGACCGCTTGGCTCTCATCAAGGCGGCCCGGGTTCGATCCCAGGCGACTGCAAAGTGAGATTTGTGGTGGACAACACGGCGCTGGGGCGGGTTTTCTCCGGGATCTTCGGTTTCTCCCGCCATCTCATTCCACCGGTGCTCCATCTTCATCTCATTTATCATCAGTGTCATCGCCTGCGGTGACATATGTAGTGAAAGCGGGCGTTAAACACTACACATTCTTGTGTTTTCCTCTATGTAAAGCAAGCAAAGTCCCTGGAAAGGAAGCTAAATATAAAACTGTCCTATGCACATTAAAGTCTGCTGAAATGCAGTAAAATAGAAAAAAAAAATGAAACATTTTCCATATAGTTGTAGTTTATTACAGGTCTTAAAATTTTCAGCTTCCGGAACGTAAATAATGGCTCACACGTATTTTAATTACAGCTTTCTTTCTTCTGTTTAGACACAAACTGACGTTTTCTAAAAATGCCTTTTGGAGGTTCAGGGGATATTAAAATGTGTTAATCAGATTAGGAACTGTCAGACATAGGGTCTTGCGGTAACTGAAGCGGAATAGTGTACGTAGGCCGTAGTAGGCTTTTTATTCTTCCAAGTACATAGAACCTTTGGAGGAAAGGAGAACCGAAGTCAACAATATCTGGACGACGATGTGCGCTAGCAGGACAAGGCTCTAGTCATTGCAACGTCACACCAATCCTAATGCCAGCCAGGTCTACCTTAATCATCCGTATCCTAAATCCCGAAAATAGATGACCACCCATATGCACAAGGAAAGAGAAATGACGAGATATGGTGAGATTGGTAGGGGAACAAGGCTCTCAAAGTGTTAGAGTAGCTGCACTTTCATAAAGACTACATTTAAAGTAGCTTACCTTAGAAGTGAGTCCCATCCAGCTCAGTGGGAGTGGTATGGGGTTTCACTTTGGGGCGCTACTCTAAGGAGATTGCGCAAAGCTCTGTGGTGCCATCCAAATCATCGTCTGCTTCGCTCGTGTAAGAAGCAACAAGAATCTCTTGTTATAATTTCTGTTAATGTAAGCATTGCCACATGTCACCAGTTTATATTCCTTAACTGACTTTCCCGCATGCCACAACCACACAGAGCTTGTTCCCGTAGAGTACTTAACTCGTTGGAACCAACAACACACTAACTTTCGCGCATACAGTTTTGCGCATGTGACGCCTGGATGGCTCGCCTACTGGAATCGTTGCCATTGCCAGGGACTTGTGGAAGTACGGCTACTCCACCAAAACTCGGAGGCAGTCTGATTACAAGGCATTGCACTTATCCACCTACTCACTGTCCACACTTTCCTTACTATGCAATGTAAGTAGAATGCTACAACATCCTACCAATTGTACGTCGGATACTAGTAGAAATTTCTTCTACCCACCATTAAGTGGCTGCAAACATATAATCCTTGTGAAATTTTGATGTGGGATTCTGGGTAGAATAAATCTCCCTTTACCTTGGGGATATCTAAACGGCGGAAATATAAAAAAGTGATATGGAATACTCGGTTTATTCTCTAGTAGAGAAGCAGAATGCCACAACATCTTACCAAGTGTGAGTCGGATACTAGTAGAAATTTCCTCTACTCACCATTAAGTGGCTGCAAATATATATTCCTTGAAAAATTTCGATGAGGAATAATTCTACAGAATTATTCTGGTTGGAAAAAAACTTCCTTTAACTTGGGGGTATCTAATCGGCAGGAATATAAAAAATGATGCAGGAATACTCGATTTATTCTCCACTAGATAGCATACGTGTAGCTGAAGGTGAGTTTAAGTTTGACTGGGTCGTACAGAAGATGATGAAGGGAAACATAGCAGATCCAGCTACGTAATTTGAATTTACGTGAGACGCCTGTCCCACAGTGGGCTTAGGTGGGAGATAACGGAAGGATGTATGCAATTGAACCCCGCGCTGCGGAACTCAATGCAGGAAATACTCCACCCTCTCCAACAAGATACACACAACAACGCGGGGGAGGATATCGGATGTGGTGAAACCTGCAAGACAAACTTGGCATAATATTAATGTTCAATCTGCTGCTTGTTCCTCCTGATACAACAGGCATTTGTTCCTTCAAACACAGCTTTTCCAATAGGTGGCTACAGCAAACGGGCGTTCTGGCATGTTAGTACTGTGTAGTGTGGAGTACATAATGTCCATAATAAAGGAAGCCGAAAACATTTTGACACATTAACATATAACTTACACTGCTGATAAAAAGTATACTTGAACACTTTCTTTGCGAAATTTTATTTCTTTGTATAGCATCTACAACTCTATTTGATAAATAATCTACCTTGCATATATTTGAAAGAATTCAGTGATGAAATTTTGTAACAGTTATGAAAACTTTTGAATTTTTGTAACAATCTTAAAACCATAAACGACTACTTATTTGATCCTATCATATTTGGGTAAAGTAGGGTTTTTTCTATTCAAATTTATTTTTCTCAGCTCATTTTGTTACTCATTATAAGAATTTTATACTTTTCAAAATGCCCCTTGCACCACAGTTTGAAACGTTTGCTGTAGGCTTTAACGGTAGTTCAGGAATTACAGATTTTAAAATGTTATGGATTAGTTAAAAAATATGAAGTAGTTAAACTGAAATAATTTACACCGAAAAGGCCAGGAAAAGTTTAAAAAATTCCAGAGGTTTCTCAGAGTGAATTACATGTGTTACGTCGTTCCTTGCAAGAAGCCTGCGTTGTACATGTAATAGCAACAGTGCGCATGAGCAGCAAGACTGGAGCGAGTCAGAGATTACATTCTTTCCAGTCGTATACTGGCAGGCTGAAGATTTTTGCATCGTGCGCAACCGTTAAGGCTATAACCGCAGGTAGGGAGTTCGGGGGGGAATTTTTCGGAGGGTAAGGTTTTTTTTAAGGATAAATTGGTTTAGGAAGTAACTGTAAGGTTCCTCGAGATGGAGGAAAGGATGCAAAACCAATGCACGTGAGGAATACGCTTTGTACTTCGTGGTCACAACGTGGAGCTACCGGATGGACCGCCGCAGGGAGACAACATTAAGTTAACAAGAACTTTAAGAATGTAAGGATGTGCATGTACCATGTGGCTGTAACATTCAGCTATGCTCACTTGTTTTAAAATGGTTTATTACATAGTGATTAAAAATAATAACTATTAGTTGTAATGAAATGCACAACTGAAACATTCCAAACGGAAACTTTTTGAAAAATGTTTATAAAATTATTGCAGTGAATGGTTTTGTTGGATTTGCAAGTTCTGTGAGAATATTCAAGTATTGGTTAACCGTTTCCCTTGTGTAACATAACTCGTTTAAGCTATTTCGAAGTGTGTTGACAACCGAAGAAGCAGTACTAAAAAGAAGATAATTTGATTTTTCAGAAATAAACCTTTTTGATATGCGTTTATGCCGATCAGGAAGTTCGGCGTATGTCTTCAGATAGTGCGTATGCTTCGCTTAGGACACAATAATACAATTTACTGACTAGTATTTCGCAACATTTTTTGTTTTTTCAGAAGAAAAAAAACAGAAGTTCCTATCTGGTCCCAATCCTGACAAAAATATGTTTTATAGCTAGAACGCATATATTAACGACAATGTGTAGAGTTGACGACAGTGGATGTGAACTACAATAATAAAACTTGCAATATTTCTTCTCTTTCTTTAAATGTAACGATAATGAATGAAAATATATAATAAATCCGCAATAATATAAAATACGCAAACTTATATATCTATAATGGTATAAAATATGTATTATAGCTCAAAATACTTTGGAATAAGGGTAATGTTAGTGCAATTCATCAAATTTTAGCTTTTCTTATGACTACATACTTATAGAGGAACATAATATGTCATTACTGGAAATCCGAAGCCAACCAATAAAAATGTAGCATAATCAGCCAGATTGTTTGAAACCTATTTCGTAATGTCTTTTTGTTTAAAAGTACTACGAATAGGACAGTCACTATAATACGTTATTAAATAAATGCACACAGCTTGCAATTTGGCAATGATAAAGATGTTTTTCTATCTAGGAACCTATGTAGACTAATTTCTATGCAGGCTTAGAATTCTGTAATAGATCATTGAAAACTTTAGTCTATCTCATCGGTCATTTGTATGTTTTAGTGGATTATTTCCATTATACAATAATCCGGAATCCTCTGGAGGGTTGACAAATGTCAAGCTATAACGACTCAGTATGCGTCACGTTTGATGTCCGAGCCTTTAGGGTGGTCGCTATGATGATAATAATGGGAACCCTTAGTTGTTTTGTTTCATTCATTGGATTTGTTTTTGTTATTATTCCCAGAAATTTTGTACGATAGGTCATTGCTTCTCGCTAAAAGCACATAAAGGACAGTGTGTTTAACTGGAAGCTATATAGTGACCACTTGAGGCAAATGCTTTTTGTTTTACTCACAAAAAACTGCATGTGCGATGCTACATACACATGACATACTCTACCTGAGTTAATTCCAGTACATTTAAATTCTGTTTTCACGCTCTGACAAATAACCAAGATCAATAATTTTTATAGTAGTTTCAAAAAATCAAAGATCACTAGTTCATTTTTACTTCATCTACCAAGTACCATCGTGTGTATTGAAACGTGCTAGTGCCCTGGATTTTCGTTACTTTATTTAACGTTGGCAGCATCCGTATTTCATACCAGGTCTGGTTGAGTTTGTCTCTTATCAGTTGGAACTCAAGTCCGATAGAGAGGGATCAGCATATACACAAAGGACAGCCTTAGGTGAGCGATGAAAGGGGATGAGTACGGAAGTGTTTCGCTTGAGTGGTTGGAAGGTATGCTTCGTTAGACTATCCTCGCAACCCCTGATGAGTCTGTCTTGTGTTGATTTTGTATAAAAACTGTGGCACACTAGCTTTATGAATTCAGATCGGTTCCGGGATCTGCAGCGAAGGAAAAATGGGAGCCGTGATAGAAACATTAATTAAAGCTATTATGTACAGTGAATGCGAAATTTTGAAATAAATGTTTTGAATCCCAACAGTATTTCCATTCCAATGTTATTTTGGAATGAGAGAATTTTCTTGAAAGTCTTCATGTCGCATCCTTGGAAGATCTTTGGTATTATTTACTTAACTTTTCTTATTGGAAGAATGTTGTTCACAGAAACAGCGCTGAATATTTTAATAAAAAGCTTTTTCTAGGTTTAGGGCATCCTCAACATTCATACAGATGTATTTTTAGTCGTGGCGTCTGACGTAATGTTGCGCATTAGTTTATGTTCGACTCCACTTGTTTATTTGTAAGAAAAAGGAGTGTCAGGTTAGTCATCTGTCATCTAACCCACTAGCTTTATCAACAACTGCTGTTGAAAGCAGAGATCTTAAACCCGCCATTGTTTTGCATGACATCACTCGTGCACATCCGAGCAAGGTTACGTGCCACCTCTAAAAATACGTCTATACTTCCAATGAAACCTCGACATCCAATGTTTGGGCCTTATCTACTGTAACAAACGATAATGAATGGTGAATCATATGAGTGTAACACATCATATTTTTATGCTTACAATTTGACATTTGGGCCTATCGAGGTGAAAGGCTGAAAATCATCTCTACAAGAATTTAGCAGAATTGTAAACTACCATACATAATGCTAGTTGTACTCTTCAAGAAAGGAAGTGAGGAATACTTACATGTAAAAGCTGAAACGAAAGAGCGAATGAATACGAGGTAGTAGGTGACTGCATCTACATATGGGTTAAAGTATGTGGATAAGGTAAAGGTTGAACGAAAACCCGACTAGCCAAAAGGAAGAGCCATAATGGTTAATTGTAAATGGGTGCCCTGAACTGGAGGCCAAATGACTGAAAAGGGTACAATGATACCGCAGTAGAGCTCCGGTTATGGTATTGACTTATGGGGATCCAATAATGGGAGGTAATTTCGAGCTAGGTACATACGATGTTCTGTAATTGAAATAGATTACAGTTGTTCAAATTGAAAGAGAAATGTAGCAAGAATGTAGAATTTATGGTATAGGATCCTAGATTCAAAAAATTAAGAGTACATAATACAATAAGGTTTAAACCTATAATGCTGATTATAGAAGTAAGAAAGACTTGTGTGTATATCACTAAAGGCAATGTTTCGTCGAAATCAGGTAAAAATATGTGAACATTTTCGAATGAATGTGCCTCTTATTTTTATTATAATTTTAGACCGTACTGACATTGCACACGGTGTTTAAACATCATGCAATATATAAATAAAGAAAATGTTAAAGCTACAAACGTTATGTTAAATTAGTTGTGTTCATTGCATTGCACTTTTAACAATCGGGAGAGTGTAACATAAGTACCGTAAGTCAAACGTTTTGAGAGTCTGTTGCTATGTAATGATTTTGCGATGTTGTTCTCGATCAAAAGAAGTGATAAGAACATGTAAATTGAATGCCTTATGATGGGCTATCGAACTGGGCTTTCAGTTACGTCCCAAAGAGAAAACGAGATAAAGGACCAGATGGAACAATCAATTTAAATAAACACCTTTCAGTGAGGAATGAGATTAAACGGGAGGAGCCCGAAGAAGGGAAAGATGCCCTTCGCTTTCCATAACTAGGAGAGAAAAAAAAAAAGCTTAATAACAACTTTCCATTTCAGAACTGCTAAATATTGGAAACGAGCACATATATTTGCGGCACAGGCATAAAGATTTCGGCGCAAATAGATAACAAACGGCGGATAATGTTTCATGGTAATAAAGAGCTTGATAAGCAGTTAACGATAGCGCGGCTAGTGCACACAAAGGGGCCGGCAAACAAAGTTAGCTGTGATAAAGGACTTGCCGGCAAAGATTAAGTTACAGTTCTGGAATGTGATAGAAAATTCGGTTTCTTTATTTTTCTGGAAGAGTCTCGAATTTATCAATCAGGTATTTAAGAAGGCGACGACTCGCCAAGAATGAGCTGTAAAACAGTCGCGGCAGAGGAAAGTACAGAACAGCTGAAACAGTTGTGTAACAGGAGTGTTGTAACGAAAGCTGTTTAGAACGTTGTTTGTTATTGTCGTCGAAATTGGTAGACTGTGGTGTGTATGTGACGTAATGTTGTTACGTGAGAATTGATCAGTGTATTTCTACGGAAATAAAAGAACATTTAGAATTACTACAAATTGGATTTTTAATTCTACGAACCTGCAAAGTCACCATATATACATATATATATACACATATATATACAGGTAGCGTGTCTGCCTTACGTTCAAGAGGTCCCGAGTTCGAATCTCGGTCAGGGTGAGTTACCTGGATAAGGTTATTTCCGGGGTTTTCCCTTATCCTTCAAGACGAATGTCGGGTACCTTTAAGCTCCATGGACCCTGGACTCATTTGAGCATCATTTCACCCAATTCATTCACCGTCCGATATGACTTAACGTTGGAGGACGTAAATTACAATTTATATAGACACACACCAGGTGAGTTAGCTGCCCCTGTGTATTCCTATCTATGTAACCCGAAGTTTACAGTCTAATATGAAAACATTGACCCTTGTTAGCATAAAAGCCGTTATTGCAGCTCTGACCTAATCGGTATTCTCGCAACCAGCATTAATGTTTACAGCTTTGAATGAGGACCAAGAAATGTTGGAAAGCTTAAATAAAGGACGGGTTTTCATGTATATAATACTAGCAAAGTCATAAATTGTGTTTACCCAAAGAGCGACATAGAATACGTGACAGCTGCCAGCGTTAGTTAGCTGCTGGCATACGTATCCTGATGCAAGGGCAAGGTTCCAAACGACGTCACATTGCTTTTTTTATTTATCCAAGTCTTATAGTGTGTATTTTAGTATCTAATTTATTTATTGGTACTACCCGTTCTCTTGTGAGTCAAATACACAAGAATGACAGCCTGATAACCAGATCTACTGGGATTAGCTCACCATATAAGTTGTGCCGAGCTCACTCTACCGTAAGGTTAGGGAGGTCCTTGCACTTCAAAGGGAACTACGGGCTATCTTTACCTGCAATTAGGGATCATGTTTAACTTTGTGAGCCCTTATTATCTTTACCGTATCTGCTGGTGTAAACAGTTGTAAACCATTACGCAGTTGGCTTTCTTGTTTAAGGACTATGTCGACGACATTAAATCTAATTGTTTTCGTTTCATGCCTAAATCTTAAATTTCACTTTGCATTTGTGAAAGGTTTGAAACTTTGTTAAATGGGTCAATCACAATACCGACCATAATAACATATGTCCTACGAACTATACATTTATAACTATCTGCCAGTGGAAAACATGGTTACTATTGTATTTTGCAAACGTCTATAATGTTATAAAATGTTATTTGTATTATATTACTACCAAGAGGTAAAACAAAGGGTAATACAAATCTGAACTGATCACGAAGGATTTGAACCCAATTTGAAGTGGCAGAGTGATTCAATAGCCTGTATAAATCACATTTAACCAAAGCTTTATGAGGGGATGCCTTGCATTTATTTTAACACTGTTTTGCAGCACAGTTGCGCATGTAAGTAATTCAAACATATTTGCTTCATTTGCATAAGTAATGAAGCAGTATAAGCAAGAGTGCAATTTTACTATGCACCATGGCCATATTGCCCAACATTGCCTTGCATTCAGCATTTCAGTTGGGACAAATAGTCATTTCACTGAACTTGCTAGCATAAGAACAGATAATTCACGCCAAGTGACCTACCTCAGCTTCGAACTGATATCCAATAGAGAAGAGGTAATGGTAATGATGGGTTAGCAACGCCAGCATTTTTTAACAAAGTGTGCGCTCGCTGCTTGTTTGAATAAGTTCCCTTTGCGAGAGAGCGAACGAGAGGTAGGTATCGACTTATCGAATGTTTGCACTTGGAAATCGGCCCGAGTAGCGAAAGTTTGAAGCCGCTGAAGTCCCCGTGCGTGACTGCAGTGGAGGTCTCGGAGCTTTCCTTCCCGTGAATACAAAGCATCTCAGCTGAGAGGCTTAATTTTGCAACGATCAAACCTGTTGCGTCATCACAACCACCAAAACCTTTATCTTCGCTTATCTCGCAAAAAGTGTCTGCATATTACCTAATAGATTATTCGAAAATGTTTATCTTACAAATCAACTTTTAACAGAACAAACACATAGGGATGTAACCTACCAGGTCAAACCCACCTACATTATATGACATCTCTTTCAAAATCTGAAATAGCCGATAGTATAATTTAATAATTATGGAGTAGGCTAATAGGCTAATAAAAAGCACATGAAATTTTTGAGAAAATCAAATAAATACTATTACACTTCTATATTTTAGCAGCAATGCTTATAACAAAAGATTAGGATTAGACTAAAGGGACTCC
The DNA here is from genome assembly GCA_030765055.1 of Mantis religiosa. NCBI lineage: Eukaryota > Metazoa > Arthropoda > Insecta > Mantodea > Mantidae > Mantis > Mantis religiosa. The sequence goes on along the minus strand of CM060955.1, from coordinate 93,104,578 downwards.
AGTCCCGGTAGCGCAGTAGTGCACATAGACCATGTGAATAGGTCCCATGTGTTTCTCATGTGCTACTAGGAGGTCGGGATAGGAATAAGGAGTTCCAGACTGAGGTGTGCGCTAGATAGAACGCTTTACTTAATGTTCCAGAATGACACAATCCTTGACTTGGATATCTTGTTTTAGCCACCTTTAGCTGGGAATCCAGCAATAAAATGAGACACTCCCAGGAAGGGGTACCAGCCTGACAGCCGAAAAAAATTCACCGTCCCGCAGGAGCACACCAAACCTTTCACTGGTGCTCCAACATGTAACATATGTGATGAAATGGATAAATGGAAATAATGAAAATATATTTCATGGTAGAAGAAGTATCTTAGAATGTCTCTATCGACCTGGGGAAACCAGGGAAATAACCCTTGTTTAGGAGTGATCGCCCTAAAGGAATTGAACTTCGGACCGTTTGAATACCATCTTGCTTCATTGCGGAGTCATAAATGAGGTTAGAAGGTCCAAATTCCCAGCATGGAGTATTTCGAAAATCGCATTTTATTGCCATTAATATTTGTCTATCAGTTAAAATGTATTTGTTATAAAAATTCCATATGATAAAGCGCTGTTCAAAGGTAATAATACAAAATTCTATGCATGCATTTTGTGTCTCTTGTTGATGTTTTTATTGAAAATCTTAAGAGAATTGTTCCGGAAATTTTTTAAAAAAAAAGGAAAATATTTCTGTATATAAGATAGGTTGGGGCGAGAGAATTTCTTGAATTTCGTGTCCGATCTGTGGAAAATTCTGAGTTTAAATAACAAGTTTGAAGATTATTCAAACTTTTTGTTTTTGAGTTGTGTCATTCGTACAAAAATAGTTACAGGCAGATACAATGCAAGGACATCCACCCATCCACCCCACATTAATAGTACACATTGCCAGGTAACCAGAACTTCTAGGACGTTACCATCTTAAACGTTCTGGAGCTCCACGGACATTTACTAGGACTATAAGCTAATGGTCTTGCGATACCGTAGTCAGACGTGAGCTAGTGAACGGGTTTCTTGAAAAGCGGTATCTTGCGAGAAAGTTTGTGACTAGTGTGGTAGAGCTGTTACTGTAAGGAATTAGAGATATCCTATGTTCGACTCAGAGGCGAGGAGGTCATCCAGAAGCTGCACCGCTATGTATAACAAGAAAGTGAAGTACATATGAACAGAGAAACGAGACGTTAGTGAAGTGATAGAAGAAATGGAACAATGATATTAAGAAGCGGTGAAAGCTGTATGGAGTGACAGTTTGAGAAACTGGACGAAGTCATAGAACTCAATATCTAAAGAAATATTCTGAAGTACTACAATAAGCCATGATAAAAGAGATCTAAAGTTTGTCAGGGGAGCAATGTCTTATTAGTCTCAACAGAAACCACACAAATACGCCTTAGAATATAAACAAACTTCATACCTCTTGAGTGCTGTTAATACAGAAAAATGCGGAAATATTTCAAATGACTGGTTGGAAGGTACATATGCTTCCCCACGATTGTACACACCAGCTCTTGGATGAGTCCACATCGATTTGTTTTCATGTCAAACTTTGATACCCAGACATTAACATGAACAGATATCAGCTCCAGGTTCAGGAGAGAATAAAAGGTGGCACAGAGGCCAGGGTACTCTTGGTCCACTGTTCTTGCCTGACTTGAATTCTTGCTTGTCAAGCGTGACTCTCGTTTCGGTATCTAAAGACAATGCTCTGTCCCTTCTCCGCCACGTTGCGTGATTTCACATTGCATTGTTAACTACATTACATCTACATAAGAATTATAATTACCGATCACATAACAAAAGAAGCTCCCCATTCATCATTATCATCATATTAATACTTTATATTAGCAGTGGACCAAAACTACAAAAGGTTTTGTAAATAGTTACTAGGCTTACCAAGATCACTGCATACGGAAATAGCTTTAGTAGAATTAGGAACGGCAAGAAGAAATGGAACAATAATGGAAAGAATAATAAAATTTTGGTATATGTGTTTGGCCAAAGAAGAAGCGGAAATTATGAAAGTATGCATGAGACTGCAAAAGAGATTATAGAACTCAAATAGTTAGTGGGTAGAGATAGGAGAAAATAGATTATTGCAATTGGTAAGAGAGAGAAGGGCTAGCTTGGATGAGAACAGGAACATGGGGAGAAAAACTGGGAGAAAGTAGAGAAGAAGATAGTAGCTATAGAAATGTTGACGGGAAAGGAGAAAAAGAAGGTAAGAAATGTTAGTGAGTTCCTACAGAAAGTAAAAGGAAAATGGGCAAAAAATGTAAAGAATATAAGAAGGAAGTTGGGGGGGGGGGCAGGTGAGGTGAGAATGGGGCTAATTCAGTAACAAGTAGGCATGGAGGTTAAGAGCAGAGGAGAAGGTTAGGGTGTAATGTAAGCCAAGGTAGCAACAAGGTAAAGACAAATAAATGTAGCATAACGTTGTAAATTGTAAAATTTTAAAATAAGCACAGTAAATAATTAATTAATTCATTATACTAATTATTTATGTTTCAACATGGCATCTTGTGTATCTGTCTTTGGCAAAATCTTAGTAAAACAGGTAAATGCAACTGGAAGGAAAATATCTGTTGTTTTTATTTCAACTTTAGTTAACTTTACAGATAAAAGTACTCGAAATATCCCAGGATTGTTATTTTGAAGCTTAATGACTGCCACTATGTTTACTCTTGAAGCGGTTTCATTCTCGTAATGGTTCCAAAATAATGTTTATATTATTATATTCCTATCGCTAAAAGCACCCCAAAAATATCATGAGCTGAGATACTTTCTTTTGGTTTACTGGCACAATTTATGCTATACTTCGTTTACACAAAAAGAACCAGGAAGCTACCGGAAACAGCGGTTAAAATATGAGGAATTAATTACTTCACAAATGTAAAGAAAAATATCAACACTTATAAATTAGACAGCAAATTACTAGGCTATATTCGCAGTATCGCCCTTTACCCATTTTGAGATAAAACTGCAATAATTTAATGTTCTGTCCATGAGACTCTCCCTCTTTTATATCTATTGAAGCTTTCGCCGTATTTGCCTTGTTTAATACTATTTATATAGCGACTGAGCTATGAACGATACTGTTGATTAAAAAATAATAAGAATCTTCTGTCAGCTTTAATGAATTGATCTTTCGATTTGGAGTATAGGTTGTCCTTAAACGTATTCCACAGTGAATGAAAATTTTATACTCATATATAAATGTAAAATTAAATGAAAAATGTAAAATGAAGAACAGTAGAACAAAAAAGGGAAATAATACGCACCTTGAAAATTAATTGTTCTTTCACAGTGGTCGTGTGTAAGCTAAATTGTGGAAACGTAGAGTCAGATTGTAAAATTCAAGTCTCCGCAGGTCTCTCCAGCTGCCGGCCAGCTTGGCAGAGGTACTCGCGGATGACGGGACGGCGGTGGGCAAAGTTTTAGCGTTCATTTTATCTACAAATTTTAGGATTTAGCCCTAAAATTTTGTGTATTTTAACCATTTTATCTCCTTTATAGTTTTAATAGTCTTAGTTTCTATTTTAGTCTTGGCCACATCGTTGAGCGTGAATGTTATCTTTGCTTTTATTTGATTTATTGCATTTTAGTTTTTTAGTCTTTCTCGTTTTAATTAGATTTTAAACCCATTGGTTTCTTTAAGGGCGCTGATGACCCAGTAGTTGAGCGCCCTTAAATACCATCATCATAATCATAATCATCACCATCTCATGTGTTTGTGAGAACTCCTAGTAGTTTACCGGGATAAATACGAGTCAGTTGGTGAATTTAATGTCATATCGACATGTTGGCAATGGTAGCTCAATGATTAGAGCGGCTGCACGGAGACCAGAAGATCCATGGTTCAAATCCCGGTTATGACATTGAATTTTTCAGTCTGACTCTACGTTTCCACAAGACGCACTTTGGACAAGAAGATAGGATAAGAAAACAAATACAGCATAGCAGAACAGGGAAATGTGCATTAAATGAGAAAAGGAATGAAAATGGTACAGCAATACAAAGAAATGAAGAAATCGTAAAAAAAGTGATGGAAGAAAATAAACACACATAAATTAAATGCAAAGAGTAGTAGGAGGATAGAGAAAAAGAGAATACAAATACTTCAGATATAAAACATGATATACGATATAAAAAGAATAACTAATCTACACTAAGTCAAAACATAAGGGAATAAAAGCAAAAAGTTAGGTGTAAAAATATGTTGGATAGAAAAAAAAGAGAAACAGAAAATCTAGATGAAAAGAAAGCCACAGAAATGAATGTCAATTATAACAAAGGTGAGAAAAGATAAGAAAAGTTTAACAGAGGAGGATAACGAAGGGCAGAAGGTACTAGGTACTAGAGAAGATGGGCGGATAAGGGAACAGGCAAGAGAAGAGGAGAAAGGTTTAAGAAATAAGAAAAGTGCTGAAAGGGACCGTAAGGCAAGAGCAGGAGAGAATAGACAAAATAGAATGTGAAAAAGTTATTAGCAGAGAAAACAATAAATTTGAGAACGGAATAAAAAAACAAGTTTTTTTTGTGTTTTTGTTTTTGAAATTTACGTCCTCCAGCGTTGTCATTTCGGACGGTGAATGAATTGGGTGAAATGATGCTCAAATGAGTTCAGGGTCCATGGAGCTCAGAGTTACCTGACATTCATCTTCAAGGATAACGAAAAACCCCGAAAAAACCTTATCCAGGTAACTCACCCTGACCGAGATTCGAACTCGAGACCTCTTGAACGTGAGGCAGATATGCTACCATCTGCGCTACCGAGGCGAGTATACATATATAAACAAGATTGATGCATTAATCAAATAAGAAATGGAGGAAGGCATTCAAAATTAGTGGCAACACTGCCTGCATTCGGCACTATCACCGGTAAATCATGTAAGCTGATAACGATGAAAAATAAGAGCATCTTCCGTTTGTTAGCTGTGAGTTTGAAGACAATTATGTTTAGTAAGACATTTTTAGTAAGTTTAATTGTAGGCTGTAATCTTTAATGCTCTAAATATTTTGAGTAAATACGAACAAAATGCTTCATTAAAATTCAGTTATCAATGCTCGATAATGCCGTACGGAAATATTGGCAGCTTGTGGTAGACAGATTTTACCATATCGTGCCGTGGCTAGATGGGCGAATGTACTTCGTAGAGGAAGACGTTCGTCAAATACGTGGAGCTGGCAGACCGCAATCAGCAAGTGATGATGTACCTGTGAATGTTTTAGGAGCACTGCTGGAAGAACATCGTTGTTGGACATGTATATGAGTCCATGTGATCTATACCTTTTTGCGAAAGTGAAATTACCACTTAGAAGAGTTTGCTTTAGAACCAGACAGGCAATTATAGCAGCAGTGGAGTAGTCTGTTCGAATATTAGGACAACAAGATGCTGTGAATGGCACCTGACGACTCCCTGATGTGTGCAGACGAGTTCGTGTTAGAGGAGATTATCTCTCTGCAATAATGTGACTGCTCCAAAAAATGGTTTATTTGTTGTTAATTCAAATGTTGCCATTAATTATTGAATGATAAATAACCAAATAGTACATAAAATAGAATACGTGTGCATGCAGCCACGAAAAAGAAAGATGAAAATGTGAACATTCTGATGTAGTATTAATATTTATTTGTCTACTCACTCCCCTACAAAGACATTCTTACAAAATCTTATTCTTAAAAATGCCTCTTGTAAATTGAGATAAAAAATTCCACTATATGTACTCATGCATTTATTGACATATGAAGGGTAACGTGGACAATTATTATTATTATTATTATTATTATTATTATTATTATTATTATTATTATTATTATTATTATTATTATTATTATTATTATTATTATTATTATTATTATTATTATTATTATTATTGTTGTTATTGTTGTTATTGTTATTGTTATTATTATTATTATTATTATTACTATTATTATTATTATTATTATTATTATTATTATTATTATTATTATTATTATTATTATTATTATTATTATTATTATTATTATTATTATTATTATTATTATTATTATTATTATTATTATTATTATTATTATTATTATTATTATTATTATTATTATTATTATTATTATTATTATTATTATTATTATTATTATTATTATTATTATTATTATTATTATTATTATTATTGTTGTTGTTGTTGTTGTTGTAGTTCACGTCCTTCAACGTTAAGTCACATTGGACGGTGAATGAATTGAGTGAAATGATGCTCAACTGAGTCCAGGGTCCATGGAGCTTAGAGTTACCCAACATTCGTCTTGAAGGATAAGGGAAAACCCCGGAAAAAGTTATCCAGGTAACTCATCCTGACCGAGATTCGAACTCGGGACCTCTTGAACGTTACGCAGACATGCTACCATCTACGCTAACTAGGCGGGTACCGTGGAAGGTTACTAATCAATACCCAGGGAAAAATTTAGATTTTTAGAACCACATTGCTATGCAAAATTTTGAAATTTCTTACTGTTAATATGGCGGTAGGGGAATAGCAAAATTCTACTCGAAAAAAGTATTTGAAAATTCAAAAGACGTTAGAACTGGACTACTACTACAGAAGTTTGGCGTAAATTGTGTGGTTTACTGATCTATTCGCAAAAGATTCAAGGTATTTTTAAAGTACTATAATAATTTCGGGAAAATCAACATAAAGAAAATATTCCATTTAAAGTGAAGTCAAGCGTGGGGGCATTTTCTTGGAAATGTTTCTGCCTCATCTCTGGGAGATTTCAAACCTAACTGCAACTTCGGTATTTATCGCAGTTTTGTTTGGGGTTATGCGGTTGAAGACGCGTGCGGAAAAACACACACGCACACACTCGCACACATTGAGAGAGAGAGAGAGAGAGAGAGAGAGAGAGAGAGAGAGAGAGAGAGAGAGAGAGAGAGAGAGAGACAGACAGACAGAGAGAGTAGAGGGAGATATATACATATTCAGTTCTTTCTAATAATAAATGTTTGTGGTTGCATTGGGTATCAAAACATGCATTTCTGGTGAAATTTTTATGTCAAACTTTTTGGTGAAAAATAAGTAGAAATTTCTGAACGGTAAATTATGAAGGTCGCATTAGAACCTCCCTGGTTTGATTTCACACGACCTGACATTCATGCCTACTCACATTTGTCAGTAGAAGAAATCAGGGATGGTTTCTCATCTACCATGAATACCTTTCAAATATTCACCCTCCATTTCTTTCTCATATACCATGTGTGCTTCTACGTTTCATAGCTCTGCCAGTGCGAATGCTTGCTGAATAGGAAACAGTACACATCGTGGACACTGGAGGACTGTGATACCGAAATTAAAGTATTGCCAAAAGTAAAGAATCATGATGGATTTCAAAGGAGTGTTGGTTCTTTGCTACAACGCGTGGAAGTGCAGTTGAGTCGAATAGCAGTTCGGGTGAATAGTTGTTTTAACAAACGAAACGTAGGAAACAGTGTCCTTAGCAGAGTCCTATAGGGTGGCATTTGACTTTGTTTGGATAGGGTATTCTTCGGACCCCTAATAATCAAAATGGACAAAGATAGTCACAAAGGGAATCTTTGTGTGAAAAGAAGGCTTCCAGAAAGTGAAAGTCACATACAACCACACGCAGCTGTGGATATTCAGTTAGCGGCATTAAGCCCTATACGGCAGTCCTCTTCTGCTCTCTTGGTCGAGGGCAGACCAGAAGCGATGAGAGAAGATATTTGTCGGTTCATATATATGTGAAGAACGAATTAAGTTTTATCGAGTAATAAGCATTTCACGTATAGTAACTTTAAACAGTGCTATTGGTAACCCTTGGTCGGCAATTTCGATTTTAATGTAATGATAAAAATAAGCAGACATTAAACCAGTTTGAAACGGGCATTCCAGTGTCATTAAAACCATCCTTCTCATAGATACTCAAGCATTCCATGAGAGAAACCTTATTGCTTTACCCTGAGCTAAACACTATTTGCTTCAAATTGTAGCGTGAACATGGAATCGTGTGCCACCCATTATATTGCTTCAAACTGTCGCCCCAACGTGGAACTCTTTGCTCGCCAACTTATATTTCCTTCAACTGCTTGGTTATGCATCGCCCATTTTTGGCATCTACAGCATTGGATCTGGTCTTTAAATTTATGAGACTTCCACGCGTCTGTGCGACCTGTGTGCCAGTGGTCTAAGGCCTATTGGATAGGAGTTCCTTCATGCCAATCCTTCCTCTTAGGGATGATACCCGAAATAAATATCGCTCAGGTTGTAGCGCGGCAGGTCAACCTCCGTGTATGTAATAGATAAGATAAAAAGAAAACAGGACAAAAGATTGGGGGAGAGGGGGTGGAAGGAAAGGATAAGAGGAAATGAAATAACTGAAAAAGTTGTATTTGTTCTTTTTATCTTTGTTCTTTATGGCGAGTAAGATAATTTAATCTTTCAGAAAGAAATAATCAAAAATAAATCCTCCTTGTCTGTTCTGCCAAGTTAAAGCGTGCTGCAACAGCGATCAAATCACTTTATACAATGTACTAACGTATGTTACCTAGGTTTTTCTACCGCGCCCCGTTACACAAAAACCGCATTGTCCCCGTATCTGAATGTCGGTTATACCAATATCTGCACTTATGGCGCACGTCTATCGCATTGGCCATAACTCATCCGTAAAAAGAGATAATATTTAATGCATTAGGAAGTGTTTTGAGTGGCGGGCGCAAGGGGCATAGTCGCCATGTTGGCGGAAATGACGTGGGTGTGTGATTTAGGGCCACATTACAAGAACCATATCCGCTCAATGACCAATCGTCAATCACGTAGAGGGCGGGTAGCAAACAATGTCTGCTGATGACGACATAGGTCTCACCTCCCCCTCCCACACGTACAGCCGTTTAAGGGAAATCTCGCATCACTGCATTAGCAAAGTGTTCCTCAGACCTCCACCAATCTCACGTCAAAATACAATGAGCAAGCAGTACGTATGTGTTCGTGAACACTAGGGAATATGTGGGGTGCGAAATACCAAAAATATTGGCAAGAGCTAGATTACTTGGACTTGGATGAAAACACGTTTTATGATATAGAGGACGCTCCAGCTGCACGGTAATGTGACACTAGTGATTTCATGTACTTCTGTACAAACTGACCTTATTATCATATTATCATATTTCTAATTATCCTGTAGCTGAAAGGGAATGTCGAAATGCAGTAGTTTAAACAATAGGCAAAACTTTAAATTGGTGATCGCTATGTAATGACTGTGAAATTGCATTCTCTTTGTAGATTAAAAATAAAATGTACAACGACTTCCCATACACTTCAGAAAAACATTAGCATTATAAAATTAACGCGAATAACAAGGGATACCTCAGAAATGATTCTTCTTCTTCACAAGACGAACAGACAGTGTCGAACGTGAGGCTATCAACCTGACGGGTGGCCTCGCGTCCACATACGCAAGGCAGAGATGGGCGATTATCCAAACTGCGAGAGGATGTCTGCATCTCGCACCGCCGGCCGGAAGTTGGCTTTCGAGACCGGGATTCGCTACCTTTTGCAGCTCCTCAAATTCCTCACAATGCTGGTGGGCACGGTTCCTATACCCTGGACTTAAAACCCGAACCTACCCCCCCTCCAAGAGTGGGATCGAAACCGGGCGCAGAGAGTGGCATAGAACGAAAGCACAATGTTCCAACCACAGGGCTCAAAAGTGTTTCAGCCTACAACAATTGCATTTGAGAAAAGGTGTGTTTTAGCAGGCTCTACATTTTCTGTGGAGTAAGTGTTTTCCTGTCTTTTATGGTTTACCTTGATGCAAAAGTAGTCCAGAATGAATTTACCAAAATTCGCAGAAAATTCAAAATATACATTTAAATTTTCATGAAATTATCTTACATATATGGGTTAATAATAAAACTCTATTTGGTCATTTTTGATGACATCAACATCAACGTCTTTGAAAGATGCTTAAATAACTAGTTTTATATTTAAGCATCATACACACATACACACAAGCACACGCGCACACACATACGCACACAAGTTTGAAGGTAGAGATGACGTTCTCAAAGCACCACGTTGGTAAGACAGATGTAACGATATTCTCATGTTTGAGATGCTGCGAGGTTTCATTTTGAACATTTCGAAGTTCTAGGTTTAGAACAGGATTATGCATATGGGTAGATGTTGCAGATGATGGAATTGATGTTCTCTTAGATTTCCTCGAAGTTGGATTCTGGATCTTACCTCGGCTATTCTTGTATGAGTATGAGATTCTATTTCAGGGTGCGGTCTTAGATGAGAAATGATGGTGGAGTAAAATAAATTCTGGTTACTTTTCTTTTTTAATTGTAAATTTAATTTTGATAAACCTTTTTAAATAATTTTTTAAACACTGAATAAATAATCACATTTGCTAACGTCAATATTACATAGTTTTAAAAACAATTATGTTGCTTTCGCAATGTTTTATGCACTTCACCCTTACTGCAAGTTTACGGATACTAACACACACATTCATTCTCTAAGGGCCTGTATTACGATCTCCGGTTACTAACCGAAGTTTGTCACCTTTCAGTTATCGATAACTATTGGTTAGGTTCAGTAACTCGATTTACCTGTAGGTTCGTACTCTTTGAATTATGGTGGAATGTGAACGGTTGGCAATATTTTTCTCTAAGATTTTACCTTGTTTGCAATGCTATCTTGTGTTTAGAATGTGAATTAGCGGGAAAACCAAACAGGTGTAGTAGCATCAGGCGTCTTTTTTAACTTTTTAGTAGCTGTTTTCTGTACATTTTCATTAAAAGTTCATTCGTAATAAGGTTTAGCGTAGTTCTGTATATTTATTATTAGTTCTTTTACAGTTTAGATTTTTCCATAGCATTAGATAGATTCTTTTTCATAGTGCTACGTTAGTGTTATAGGTTATGTAGTTTATACTGTTTATTTTACAGTTTGTTACTTTCCTCTGGTAATGCTTTAACGAAACGCAAATTCAACATTGCGCCCATAGCATTTTACCCATTGCGAAATGGAATGTTTACTACTTCAGCATGTTTCTGATCTTTTATACATACCTACCCATATAGTTTTGCGTGTATTTTCCGCATAGGTTCACCATACTTAGGCCCGGTTGCATAAAAGATAATCTAAGTTCAAGCATATGAAAATGATCTTCACTCAAGCTGAACTTATAACTTTGGTTGCATAAACATTCATCTAAGTTCATGGCCTCTTAATCTAAGATCAAACCTAACTGATGAATTTTCTCCAGTTAACTTCACTGAACTTAGATCAGCAGAAATGCAGAATTTACACAATAGTTTCTGAGAATAAATAAGTAGTGCAGCGTTAAATAAATAATAAATAAAGCATTTTTGTAGTTACTTGCATAAATAATTAGCCTCTTTATTTAAAAAAATATATGTTAAGAATGCATCGTGTTCATAAATTATACATTTTTATTATTTTCAGGATTCAGATTACTCTGATATCTCTGATGATTACAATTTTCAATTTGAACGGTCTTCTCGTGTTTTCCAACATAGGAAATCCCATCTCAGAACTAAATGACAGAAAATTCAAAATGAGATTTCGACTATCAAAGCATGTAGTTGAAGAACTGGAGCATAGGCTACATGCACAATTAAGTACACAAACCCTGAAGAAATACGCACTTAATCCAATATTTATGATCCTTCTCGCATTATGGTTCTCTGCAACTGAAATCTTCCAGATGGTGATTAGGAATATATTCAATATAAATAAAGAGGCTGAGTTTAGAACAATACACAATGGTATGAGGGAGATTGCAGCTTTAAGACCTCATTTCATCAGGATGCCTATGGAAAAGAATGAAATAAGAAGGGCTATGCGAGATTTAAAGTTAGAGGAACGCATCTTCTCTTTTGCTTGAACTTCCATTTTTTGTTTATGTTTTCCAGCTCACAGTATTGTAAACAGATGAAAATCAAAAAGATGTAAATTGGGCATATAATGGAGATAAAGTAAGCGAAATAATTAACTTTGATAAATACTGTTTCATTATGGAGTAAATTCTTTTACTGTTTATTTAAAATAATGTTATTTCTAGGACAAATAAACATAAAGCGAAAGATTTATGCAGTTTTTCTTATGTTTAAATTGGCTACCCTATGCACTTGAATTAAAGTGTCGAATAGTTCCGATAATTCTTACTTTATTTTCAACATGTCACAAATATAATACGTTATATATATATACATGTCACAACTATAAATATATATTATATATATAAACACTTCCCTTCCTCTCTTAAATTCGATTCGATATCTAATTTCCTCCAAAATCCGTGATGTGCCTTCTTTTGACAGTCGATAACACATTCGGAACTCTTCTTCGTCCACTCCTGGAAATCATTATTATTAAATTAAATTATCTTTACGCCTTTTAGCTTTTCTTCTATTAAATAAATACTGTGCCAGCATTTCATCCTCAGAATCGCTGTCGACATTCAATCTGGGCTGGACGTACGCCATTTTCTTTTTGTGTAGAAGGTAAACTCCAAGTTATCTCACTAACGGCTACTCGAGGTGAGGGCTAGTTTACCTCCAGAAATAACTCTCAGTTAGCCCTTAACCGTAGGTCGTAATACAGACATCTGCGTGTAACTCCAAGTTAACCGTTACCGAACACCTTAACCAGAGATCGTAATACAGGCCTTATGACGGCTAAACGCAGAAAAAGCAAGCTTCATTCAATCTCAGTGTACTGATTCTTTCGTTGCTATGGATGTCACAAGTTTACTATTGATCCACGACACAGCCAATTATAATTTTGTTAGTTGTTAGACTGAATAATTTTTTTTTAAATTTTCTTTTAAATTACTTTACAAAAGGTTCAACATTCAAAATAATATTTCTTCTTATTTTAAATTAATTTTGTGTTTGCCAAATCGTAATTAATATTCAATTTTCCTTCCCCCAATCAAATTACTTTTGCACTTTCACTGGTTATCCTAAACTTCGTCTTTTATCCAATTTCATTAAAATTAATGTTAAATAAAATTGAACATAAAATAACTGTTTCCACACACACATACACACATTCACACTATTCTTAAAGACCTTTATTCTCCTATATTTTCACGCTGAATGTAAGGACATCCCCGGGAGGGAGGGAGGGAATAGATGAGAGGATTATAAAGGTGGCAGATGAGATAAGACAGCAGAGGGCAGGAACCCTAGCAATTACTCTTCTGAATTCTCATAGTGACGGCTCATATAACCGCTCCCCTACGGACATATACATCCTTAAAGGGGCACGGAACCTCCCCTGTTGCGGAGGAACAGTACTTACAGAGGACAATGGATCTGTCATGCGCTCATTTCGTATCCTGAAGTAGAAAACCAAGATGAAAGTTGAAGTCGGATGAAATGGTGGTACCACAAATCCGACGATTGTAATTATCCTTCCAAATATTCACCTAGTTACCCGGAAATGCACCAGAGAATATCCGTGACTTAGGATGGTCAGGTACAGGAATCAAAACCACAGCCTCCAGAATGTGGGCTTATTTCACGTTGCTCTAGATAAACTTGTTATGAACTTCACGGTCACACACACACACACACACACACACACACACACACACACACACACACACACACACACACACACACACACACACACACACATCACGACATTAACGCATATATAGGTGCTGGAATATTTTTGTTAAAGAGAAACAACACCTTTTTCAATTCAAAGGGCCTCCAAAGATGTAGACACCCGGATCATTTACTAAAAACATTTTCTAAGGTTCGAAGGTCTTAAAATATGTAAGTTGCTGTGAAATAGTTTCTCTACCAACTTTGTATTAAGTAAAATCTCATGTGTTAACTGTGCATGAATTTATCTACCCTACATCGTTAATTACCTTTACTACTGTGTACATACAATAAGCAAAGTATTGCATTGGACTACAAAAGTCGGTACCAACATTTAACTGGAAATACACTTTTAAGACCCTTAAAACCTTGGTGAGCGTAAATATGTGTGTGTGTGTGTGTGTGTGTGTGTGTGTGTGTGTGTGTGTGTGTGTGTGTGTGTGTGTGTGTGTGTGTATAAAGACTAACTTAAAACTGAAAACCCGATTAAACATAAAAGCAGAGGACTTTCTTTTTTAGAAAATTCACGATCACCAAACCACCTTTTAGAATCTTCTATGTTCCGGAGGGGATTTTCTTAAAAAAAATTTGTGTTGCATCCTTAGAAGAAATTGAACTTAAATGTCAAATTGCATACTAAACACACTTTTTCTTTTTGAGTTGTGCTATTCATCCATGCACACATAAAGACAAACAGAGCGTTTGTCCTTTTCGATGCAGAGAATTTCAAAAGTTTACTTCCACTGAAATCTTGATATCGAATTTCTGGGTGGAATCACTCTTCCCCTATTTACTGTATGTATTAGAGACAGCAAAATGGTCAAGCCTAACTAAATAGAGAATGGCAGATGTACATTTTTTTTAAATTGCGTCCTGCAGCTTTTAGTCATATCGGGCGATGAATGAAATAAGTAAAGTGGTGCTTAAGTAAACCCAGAGTCCATAGAACTTAGAGTTACCCAACATTCCTGTTTCAGGATAAGGGAAAACCCTGGAGAAGAATCTTACCCAAATAACTCACCCGGACAGAGATTTGAACGTGAGGCACCCACGCTACCATCTACGCTACAGAAGTGGGCTACGAAGCTGCACGTTAAAATTCCATTTCAATGACTGGAAGGCATGCTTCATAAAAACGGTCAACAGCAGCGGGTCTCTCATTGATATCAATAGTCTGGTACTGAAATATTAGCAAATGAACACAGGAACACAGGTTCATTTTAGAAACGAAGGTAAAAGAGGGGAAATAGGTAATGTGCTAAAACAGATAAACTTCATTGATATATATTTATTGTGCATATTCCAAAATGTTACAATTTACAACTTTAGGCTACATTTATTTGTCTTTACCTTGTTGCTACCTTAGCTTGCATGACACCCTGGTCTTCTGCTCTGCCAGGTAGCTCTTAACCTCCATACCTCCTGGATTATTTAATTAGTCCCTTTCTTACATTTTTTACATTTCTGGCCCATTTTTCTTTTACTTCCGGCAAGAACTCACTAATACTTCTTACCTTCTTTTCCTCACTGCCCGTTAACATTTTTATAGCTACTATCCTCTTATCTACTCTCTCCCATTTTTCTTCCCAAACTCTTTTTCTCCATATTGAAACCTCCTCGTATTCTGTTACATAGTGTTCTATGCTTCTTTTCCCCCACACAATTCACAAATTTCATTTTCCCTACCTATTATCTCTCTTAGAAATATTATTCCTGTTCTCATCCAAGCTAACCCTTCTATATCTTGCCTATTGCAGTAATCTACATATGCTTCTCGTCCGCAATTTCTTTTTATTGGTTGTAAAATTGTAATGATTTCATATTTTCTAGACTTCCCCATATTTCCTGTCCTTCTATATCTTCCATTCTGCATTTTACTAATTTACCCACATCGCTTGTATTCCTTTCCTCTAATCTCCACTTATCTCCCATTCCTATTTTTGTCCATAATTCCTCCTATCTCTGCCGACCAACTATTTGAGTTCTCTAATCTTTTTTGTTGTCTCATGCATAATTTAATAATTTCCCCATCTTCTTTAACCAAACACCCATACAAAACTTGTATTATTCTTTCCATTATTACTCCGTTTCTTCTTGTTTTTCCTGATTCTACTTAAGCTACATCCCTAGGTGCTGACCTTGGTAAGCCTAGTAGCTCTTTACAACACCTTCTTTAGTTTTGGTCCACCGTTTTGTTTACCTCTGTGCACTCCAGATCTCCACTGCATACCGCATTTTGGATTTAACTAGTGCATCGTACATTCTTTCTAACCATTTGTTTTAATCCTGTGTGCTCCCCCCTTTCCATTGTTATTCAACCTTACTCCTAACTATTCAAATTCATTGACTACTTCTACCCTTTTGCCATTTAGTACCCACTGTTCATCTTTTCTTAGTTTAGCCCCCTTCTTGAATGGCCATAACTTTCGACTTATTTGTGTTTATTTTTATTCCCCACTCTTCACAAAATTTCTGGATTTCATTTATTGCCTTCTGCAATCCTACTACCAATCCTACTAGATCCTAACTTTAAGTCATCCGCACATAGCAGTCCAGGAATTTCTTTGTTTGCTATTACCGGACATTGCTGATTTCCTTCTTTAACCTTGTCCATTATCTCATCTATAAATAAGTTAAATAAAATTGGACTCATAGCAGAGGTGGTTAAGCATTTCCTGAACAGCCTAAACCGCTGTGCACTATTTCGGCATCATTCCGTGCACTCGGCAATGAATAACCATCCTTATCCTCGTCAGCACTTCTGGACTTACATGAACATTTTTTACAAGATGGAAACCTTCTGCGCATAATACGTCGTTCTCAGTTTATACTTGAAAAGCTTTGCATTTGTACCCCGCCCACGCTGCATACAAACGAGAATGAAGAACAAAATATGAAAGCTGTAAAAATTCACAAAAGCAGGAATGGAAATAAGCAGAAACAGTAGAGTTGCATTACCTTGAAATGCCTCTGTGCTGTAAGTGGTTACATACAACGCTATCGAATTCTTGAATGTAGGTCGCTCTTGCCTTGTATGTATGACGATATTATCACAATGGGGTTCACAAACAATATTGTGACAAGGTAGAGGCTGACGAAACATCGGCGCCATTAGCTCTTGCATCCAGCTCTTTCAATTTTCCTCGCTATGTAAGTCCCTTTTTTGCAGTACCTCGTTTAGGGTAAACGTCTCAGTGCTGGGCCCGATTCCAACACTGGATATGGTATAAATTGAACTTATAGCAAAAGCTGCTTCCATGGCTATAGATAATTTTATGTTGTTTCAGAAAATGACCACATATTAAGAAAAATAATCTTAAAACGCTCTTTGTACCCAAGCTATGGTTATTTATGTTGGAGTAAGTTATTTATTTATATGCTTTTTTAAATTTGCTTTTATAGCAAATGAAAGATATATGGTTTCTCTTTCCACTACCACTTCTTCGGAAAGGTTAAATTTCTACCAACATTCACACTAATTAGAACAAATCTTTGCAAAAACAGCATCATTACACATTTTATTGAAGAATTTAGGAAAGCAAATCGATAATTATTTAAAAGACACATGGCTCTAAGTGAGCCTAGGTATTTCATAATTATCCATGGCACTGAGAGAAATAATTAAACAATGGCACCACTGTAAACATCACAGTGTAACTTCAAAACAATAAAACGGTATAGGTACATTAGAAATAGGTAATACCAAAAGCAAAACTGTTCACGTAAATTGTAGCTTTTAAAAACCTCTATAAAGTTTTACCACTTAAAAAATTCCTTCCCAATGGAAAGCCTAATAGGTCATTCCTAGAAAAGTTATAAAATTTTTATTTGTAATCATCAAATTTTAAGTATTTTAAACAAAATTGTTTGGACTAATATTTTGATAAAGGGTCTTCCATTTAAAGCATTATTTCAATTCAGAAAGTTGTTGAAAATATTCGTGTTGCTTCCTAGATAACGTTCAACCCAATACCAAATTATTGAATATATCCGTTTAGTGTTATGCTGTTTACACACTCTCACTCATACAGATATCCCACACTCAGGCATGGACCTCTTCCTTTAAAAACCTTTTCGTTAAACACAGCCCCTTGAAACTATTTTTTGTTCCATTTATACCGCACCTTTAACTGAAATGTTCATATCGGCGGCCGTTCTCCTTTGGAACATATCGAAGAAACATATAGTATTCGTTGGGTTTTGATCCTTAGATCATGCAACTTTCGCACTCTCATTCGTACTTCCAGACTCTGGGGAAGATGAATTATCTTGGTCGGAGAAAAATCCCCACCCCCAGCGCGGAGAATCGAAACCGGGACTCTAGCACGGCAGGCAGGTGCTCTAACGACCGAGCTACGGCACCAGCCAAAACTTTATTTTGATGTTGTTGCTAAATCAAACCTTTGTCTGCAAGGAATCATGAAATTTAACTGATTGAAAAATCATCCATAAACGTACGTTACAGCCCTTCGTTCATTTTCAAGGCGTACCTTAAATGGAAAATATACATATATTTCTGGTCAGTGTTATGATGGCTGATCAGTGAATATCACATAGCTGATAAATATAGCTCTGTGGGTTGGAATTCCCCTTGGAGACATCTTGTTTTTGCAAGTTAAAAACAAAAATGCTCTATATTTTTAACGGGAAAAATGTATTTGAATTATAAGATCTCCATTCTTAAACGACACAGTAACTTATTCATTTCTGTTTTGCAAATAAATATCCTAAGAACAAGGACAGTATTAAAAGAGAAAAATTTATACTTCTTCTTCTTCTTTACCTTATCCCAATTATACCGCTTATCGTGGTGTTAATTCTTGTTGCTCTATCCCTTAAAGTCAAGTCTGAAGACCGGAAGTCTTGGATCTGATAGAGAACCAGGATGGGTGATCAGCTCAATGCCTGGTGTGAGGTTGAGAAAAGTGGATGACAGTATGAGGACGGTTTGAATGATAGGAAAGGTGATGATGGAGCAATTGGTGGTATGTTGGCGGAGGAAACTGGAGATCCTGGAGTCCACCACATCTCTCACTGTGCGGCCGCCATGGGGAGAGTCGAGCTGTCACTACATGGCTACACGGCCTCGACAAATATTTACACAAGTCTTTAAATTAACGAGCTGTCTTAGCCGACACTAAGTCAGGTTACTACAAATTCGTTCAGAAACAAGAAAACACCGAAAATTTAATAAGCAGGTGGAAGAAACACAATCAGTGAATGATTTTAATATATGACGGTGTTCTCCTGAACAGTGAAACACAAACACTAATAAAACATTATACTAAGTGGTGGACAGTAAACTGCATCAAATTGTGATTTAGAGAAACCTTACGTACAAAGTCCATTCTGATAAATTCTGAAGTTTAACCCTCTACAGCCCGAATTTGATTACTAGGATGATATAAATGCCTTTCTCCAGAATTATTGTTAAAGGTTCATTACGAAACTTACAAGCATTTGTCAAATTAAAACAAGTAATTTTAATTAAATATAATATTTTGTTACTTTGAAGTCACAATGGACCACAAAGGCTATAGCATAAATTACTTAAGGCATTACATATAGATGAATCAAAGTAAAAGCTATACTGTGTAACTAGACTATACAATAACTATACAATAACTAGCTTTTACTGTCCTTTTCTCTGTCAATTTCCAAACAATGTACTATATCATAAAATTACAATTGTGTATAGGCTATTACAGCATTTATGAAAAGAAAGGCAATGCATTCTAGATCTGGGACATATGGATATAAGAAAACAACACCATATGAAGTGTATAATCTCTTTAGTAACATTTATGCTGTTTACTGGATTATTTTGAACACTTTTGACAAGAAATCGAAGAAAGACAGTTTTCGTCAACAAATGTTTCAAAATAGTGTATTGGTGGCTGTAGAGAATCAGAATCTGCAAATAACGGCCATTTCAATGGAAGTATTGGTTCCACCAATCGGTCTCTTGAAGTTCTCCACTTCACATTATTATAGCTTGTTTCAGAAATATCTCAATCTCTTTCTTCTACATCTGGGACAGGAGAGGCAGAGATGCCGCTCCATTTACACATAACTCATCAGCTGATTCAAGCTCACTTTCTGATAAAATTGTGTTGGCACTAGCAGTTTGAATTTCCTTTCCTTTATCACTGTCAGATACAAGAGCTGAGTCATTTGACTCATATCCATTTATTGGACGAGCAGTTATATTATTTTTATTCTTCATGCCATAAAATATATTAGGATGCATAATAATGGACCTAAAACGAAATTGATTTTGAAAGCTTCACTTTGTTTACGACGTGTAACTATCAAATATATGGTGTATGTCAGAAATTTAATTCACACATTTATGCTTTATATGCAAAGGGACACACACACACACACACACACACACACACACACACACACACACACACACACGACTGGACATTGAAGATCTGAATGTCAGACCTTCCGTCTCAAACCAGATCAGGGCTAGGCCCTCTACTGGCAGTGGAGTGTTTTGTTTGGAAGGATAATATGCGGCAGAAGATGAGGTTGAAGCTATATACAAGCCATCTGATGTGTTAATTTATGTGCCTAGAAGCAGTCACGGGCGTGTGTAGCGCTCTCCATGATCGATGTCGTACTCACCTAGACCGCGGATGAGGGAGTTGAAGTTGTGGGAGAGGTTTTGATAGAAGGAACGTGAAAGGGTATGGATGTAGTCTGTCATTGTGGGGATACGTAGGTGACGTCGGATAACTAGATTGGGGATGTACCAAGGGGAGTCAGTGGCAATGCGGAGTAATCGGGATTGTAGAATTTCAAGGCGGTCTAGGTGAGAGTTGGCTGCTACTCCCCATATTTCACTGGCGTATGTGATGGCTGGCCGGAGTGCCTGCTTATACAGGAGCAGTTTTATAGGCAGAGTCATCACCGATCATCGGTTATAGAGAGGGTATAGCATACCCATTCTTTTGCTAACTTTATTAGCCACATATGTAATGTGGTCTCTCCACGTCAATTTGATATCGAGTAGAACACCAAGATACTTAACGTAAGTTTTCTAATGGACGTCCTTACCAGCTAGGCGAACTGGTGGAAGATCCGCTATTCGTCTTCGAGAGAAGGTGATGGTGGCTCTTCTGTGGGTGGACGCGTAGGCACCAACGTTCGAACCAGGTGGTGAGGAGGTCAGCATATTGTTGAATCCTGCGAGTACATAGGTTGAGCTTTGATGATGTGGAGGTGACAGCTGTAACGTCAGCAAACAGATACAGCGAGCAGCGTGGCAGGGATGGTAGGGTGTTCCTGTATAGAAGGAAGATATAAAATAAAATAAAAAACTAAAAAAAGGGGAGAAAACTATATGGAATTTTAGTATGAAATTTTGGACAAATACTGTGATACTCCAGTGTGCACCCATAAGCAAACTTATTATGGTGGCTATTGTGGTCCACTCTAACTTTCAGGTAACGTAATTATTTTGTTCGAAATAATATATGATGTTTCGTGCTTTAAACTATAACTTTACTCTTACCCTTGGTGCCTGACATTTTTCTTTCAAATTATATTGCAAAGATATATAAAATATATTTGTTAAAAGTGTCACTAGTAATATTAAAATGCAAAATGGCTGTATGTGTTGCTTTAGTTTCAACCTGTGAAGTACATTATGAACTAAATAACCAAACAAGCCACATCCAAGATGTCCATGTTGTGACTTTCAGGTTACAAATGTCCACAATGGAAAATGTTCATCATAGGATAACAAAAGAACGTTAAAAGTTGTAGTTACTTCAAAGTAACATTGGGCCATAGAGGGTTAAAATTGTATATTAATTATAAATATTAAATACTAGGTGGTCTCATATATAAAAGTTGGTTTTTTGGCTTTGGTGTTTTGGGAAGTTTATTGGGTTTCTTTGGTTTGGCAATGCTACTTACAGGACGCCATGGCTAGTGTTACGTAAATTGCGAGCATGTATCAGTCTTCAGTTGTTAATAACAATCAAGAAATGGAGATAAAGTTCGAACTTAGAGTTCTATAACACTACTGGAAATAAGGCTATAAAGCCACTGCAGAAGCTCGAAGAACATGTGAAGTGCAAGGAGAAACTGTCCTTAGTGAGCATGTGGCACAGCGATAGTTCTAACGTTGGAGACAAAAACACTAAAGATTTTCCACTTTCGGAAGACATGGAATATTGAGGATAGACGCCAAGAATCTTCTTCTTCTTCTTCTTCTTCTTCTTCTTCTTCTTCTTCTTCTTCTTCTTCTTCTTCTTCTTCTTCTTCTTCTTCTTCTTCTTCTTCTTCTTCTTCTTCTTCTTCTTCTTCTTCTTCTTCTTCTTCTTCTTCTTCTTCTTCTTCTTCTTCTTCTTCTTCTTCTTCTTCTTCTTCTTCACTTCACGGCATGGGCAGAGTGCCCGTTCCGTCTCACAATAATTGTTCCTTCCATCTCTTTTTAGGTCTACCAACATCTCTCTTTCCATGTGGCTGATATTGAAAGGCAACCTTAGGCAGTCTTGTTTCGGACATTCGTTGTATAGGCTGCATCCATTCCTTTTGATATTTTTCAATTTTGCTACTTATCGAGTCTACGT
The DNA here is from genome assembly GCA_030765055.1 of Mantis religiosa. Taxonomy (NCBI): domain Eukaryota; kingdom Metazoa; phylum Arthropoda; class Insecta; order Mantodea; family Mantidae; genus Mantis; species Mantis religiosa. Next base: position 93,082,320 of record CM060955.1, on the reverse strand, counting down.
TGAGTTCCTTTCTTATGTCTTCATTCCCTATTCTATCCAACCTTGTGCATCCCTTTGTTTTCCTTAAAAAGTTCATCTCTGCACTTTGAATTTGGCTTTTCATTTTCTTCGTGAGTACCCATGGCTCAGTTCCATGCCTCAGGGACACTCCATTTGGGGTTAATACAACTGGGGGGCAGGAGGAGCTCCAGAGCCAAGGTGAAGGCAGTCCTCCTAAGGGAAGAAACCCCTACAGAAAATCTACTGTGCAAGGGGCTGGTAACCCCTTCACAGGAAATTCAAGTTACTCAGTCTTCTCACAATAAACAGCCGGATGAATTTATTGCTCAACAACTGGCAAGGAAAGAAGAATAAACGCCAAGAATTTGCGAGAAAATCCACAAAAGAGTACCCGTAGTCTTTCAGAAGAACTTGGTGCATCAAAATATGCCATACATCGTTACATTAAAACACTTGGAATATCTTACAGTAATTGTAGGTCTACACCTCATGAAGTAACACCTCAACTGGCTGATCGTAGAGTGAATATCTGTCGTCAGCTTATCCGTAATCCCATAAATAATAGATTTGTTAATAGAATTGTCACTTGTGATGACATTACCGAAACCCTGATACCTCGAGACAGTGGCTTGATCTCTGCCAACCTGCCAAAGTCATCGTTAAAAAGAATCAGTTCGGTCCCAAAGTTTTGTTGTGTGTCTAGAGGAATTTTGAAGGTATGTTTCACTGGAAGTTTGTTTCAAACGGATGGCGGTAGATGCTAAACTTTATTCTCAACAACTGGAACGAGTTCATGGAATTTAAAGACGGGGATACTAAGCATTAGTTAACCTAGAGTTCTATTGCAACAGGACAATGCAACACCCCATACTGGACGAACAACCATGGAAAAAATTCAGGTATTGGGAGGAATGGAACTGCTACCACACAGCATACAGTCCTGGTCTCGTACCATCAGATTATAACCTTTTCGATTCATAGCTCATTTTCTACGTGGAAGAAATGTTGACAACTTTGAAGCAGTGCAAGTGGGTGTCCTGAATTCTTCGCATTAAAAACCAGAGACTGGTACCATTGTTGGATAAGAAATCTCTCTGAACGATGCTTGAAAATTACTTTCTTAAAAATGACATTACTTATGAGACAATATCTATAGTTAAAGAAGTGCATGTAGTGTTGCATTGTAGGGGAACATGAATCAATAAAATTAAAAAATAACATGTAAAATTCGCAAAAAAATCAGGAAACACATTTTGTGTCTCATGAAATATCTCAAGCAACTCATTTTGTTAATATTTTTGAGAACATAATAAATTTCAAAAGTTTTTTCATGTAAAGTAGTTGGAGAGTGAGGTACCTAATCGAAATTTTTCATGTGGCATTCCTAGAACTGGTGGATAACAAAGTGGGATACTTAACCAACGTTTAATTTTTTAACTATGCTACACACACATATACACACACACACAGAGAGAGAGAGAGAGAGAGAGAGAGAGAGAGAGAGAGAGAGAGAGAGAGAGAGAGAGAGAGAGAGAGAGAGAGAGAGACTTTTCTCAGACATTTTTCTAAAACGACTGTGCCGATTGGTACAGAGGCTTATTGCAGGTAAATGTCGGACTTCCCTATAGAGGCGGTGGTAGTGGCTTATTGTGTTTTGTTTAGTGTTTGCCTGCGCCTACGTCTCTATCGGGAGGTCGAAGCTGGGTACCTTGACTTGCGCGAGGCCGTTGGAGTTTAGGGCTCGTCTCAGCAAGTTGTGTTGAATTGGGAAGGCCATTTTTAAAACTGTACCTTGTTCGTTGTCATGAAGTTGAAGGACATTCAAAACTGTTCAGTCTACTTTTATATAGAAGCAAATGCTTTATTTTCACGAATTTGAAAATGTTGTTCGTTGTCGTGAAATCATTGTACAGACTAAAATGTATTTGTAAAGGGGAGAAGTTAATTAAAGTTCTGGTGCACGACTTTCCTTTGATATATAGAGTCAACATGAAAAATGCAATGCCATGGCCGGGATTTGAACCACGGATCTCCTGGTTTCCTCGCAGTCACTCTAATCCTTGAGCTACCATGGCCAACGTGGCCGTCCTGACATTAAATTCTCCAATTGACTCGTATATTTCCCCGGTAAACCACTAGGGGCTCTCGTATTCGAGATACACCATTTGTGGCGACTGACCATCGTAAGTAGTTTAAGTCCCAGGATTCATCATTTAACTCTTATTATTTTAGTTAAATTGATGTAAATTAATGAATTCTTCACACTAGCCGTATACAGGCTAAGGTTTTTGATAGCGTCAGTATGAAAAATGCAATGCCATGGCCGGGATTTGAAGCACGGATCTCCTGGTTTCCGTCCAGTTGCTTTAACCCTTGAGCTACCATGGCCAACATGGCCGTCCTGACATTAAATTCCCCATTTGGCTCGTATATTTCCCCGGTAAACCACTAGCGGCTCTCGCATCCGAGATACACCATTTGTGGTGACTTACTATCGTAAGTACTTGAGTACCAGGCTTCATCATTTAACTCTTATTTCAGCTAATTGATGGAATTTAATCATTTCTTCGTACTAGCCGTATTAGACTAAGGTTTTTGAGTACTTAAGTACTCAATGTCAGGACTTAATGTCAGGACAGCACGTTGGCCATGGTAGCTCAAGGGTTAGAGCGACTGGACGGAAACCAGGAGATCCGTGGTTGAAATCCCGACCATCGCATTTAATTTTTCATGTTGACTCTATCAGAAGCCTTAGCCTATATACGGTTAGTGTGAAGAAATGATTAATTTCCATTCATTAACTAAAATGACTTTCCTTTGTCTCTTGGCGAATTTTAAAACTGTATTTTCGGTAAAATCTCAATTTCGAATTTAGGTCCACATACAACAGATCTTCACTTGTTAGGGGTAAATTTGTGATTTTACTGATTCCACGTATACAACTTTGACTACATGTATAAACATTTCATTAGCGGGTCAAAGAATGTAACGCTAACAGCTGCTCTGAAGTAATGAATGAGCCCAGAATCCAGGCTTATTAAGAGAAATATCCAACCTGAGCATATTATAGCATAAGCAGTTCAGTTAACTAACTATGAATCAAACTATTATAATCAATTAATCATCGCGACTGACGGCTATAAATTTCACGCCAGCTTTGAGAGGTGGCTTTGCTCCGGTCGCGGGGCGTTGGGTTGATGAGATCGAGGGTCAGACAAAGAGGATCTAACTGCAGGGGAAGGGTTTCGACCCCTTCTGGTTCGACCTCTGCGGACCCCAACGGACATTGATGACATCTCTGAACACACTGCCGGATATCCGATTGTCCACCGAACTGGACTCAATGGGACGGCGGTACCATCACAGAGGGTTTACTGGGGACATTACAAAGTGCCAATGAGCGGCTTTAAACAGATTGCCACCGAGCTGCTAGTTTCGCGGAAATTGCTAAGGGTGAAATAATCCCTACCATACGAAAAGTTAGAATTACTACACCTATCAGCTTCATGCTGGGCCAGGCAAGCATTTGAATGTATTACTAAAGCATGTTGATTATAAACCAAAACAAGACAACTACTTTATTTTTGTATTTTTCCTTTGGTTTATTACCAGGCATATTTTTAACATATACAGAGGCCTACAGAAATATTCGAATAATATAACATGTAACATTGCGCGTACAATAAATACTGAAATATTTATTTGGCAGCGTTGAATTTTTAAACATGTAAACATTAACCCTTTGTGTCTCGTGAACAATATTTAAAATATCACTTTGAATGTATTTATTACACAATCTGTACTGTATTTATTCTATTGTCCCTCTTATTGGAGGACATAAGTGTTCGAACGTACCCAATCGAACAGAGAGAAAGGTTGGACGTACCCTACACGCCCCTACCACATAGCAGTTGTGTTTATGCTATACCTCGAGACGGCGTGCTCAAAGTTATTCAGCCGATTGTGAACTCACAGGTAATATGGAACGTAAAGGTAAGGAGACAACGGTGAAACAAAGGAATACCATGATACTTATGTACAAACAAAACAAATCCCTCTCTGAAATTGCCAAAACCATTAACAGAAGCAAAACTACAGTGTTATTCATAATTCAACGCTTCAAACTGAAAAATACTGTTGTAAATAAACCTAGAAATGGCGGCCCTTCTAAACTCACCACCAGAGACAGGAGGCAAATATTAAAAATGTTGAAGCAGAATCCGAGAGTCACTGTATCTGAGATTAGAGGATCCCTTGTGCAATATTCTGGCACTGTGGTTCACACCAGAACAGTTGAATGGGTTTTAAGTATTACTGCGTACAACGCCCGCATTTCAAAGAGGAAACCATATGTTAATAAGGTGAATAAGAAAAAGGATGTAGAATTTGCTAAACAGTATGTGGTGAAACCAACAGAATTCTAGGTTAAGGTTCTCTGGTTGCGACGACAGCAAATTCTGCTTATACAAGAGTGATGGACGTCTTAAAGTGTGGAGACTGCCAAACAAGAATGGGAGCCTAAGAACATGGTAGCTACAGTGCAACATGGTGGCAGTAGTGTGATGGTATACGGCTGTATAGCTTCATGTGGCTTTGGGATACTGGTGTTCATAATGGGATTATGGACAAATTTGAATACATGAGGATTCGTGAAAACAATCTTAAAAAGAGTGCAGAGAAGCTGGGATTAGGGCATGATTATTACTTCCAGCAGGACAGTGATCCGAAGCATACTGCTGAAATTCTAAGGCTTTTGGATCGTGTACAACACTCGTCACACTTTGAAGACACTGCCCCAATCTCCAGATTTAAATCCTATAGAGAACATCTAGAAGGAACTCGAGGAGCGTGTGAGGAAGCATCACATCGGAAGCAAGGAACATCTGAAAGAACTTCTTCAAACAGAGTGGAGAAATATGGACTCTGCAATCACTAAACAACACACACAGACAATGCCCAAACAATTATCAGCAGTAATTCAAAGAAAGGGAATGACAACTAAACAGTAGCTGCTCTGTGTTCGAATACTTATGACCAGAAGTAAAGTGACCGTTTTATTTCTCCCTGTAGTGCAAATTAGTTTCAGTTGCTATGTATGAGTTTATATGTTTAATGGAAGACTCAAGTATATTTTGTACCAGTTGTATTTACGTATGCTTACTCTGCGTTAGTTTCAGTTGCTATTTATGAGTTTATATGTTTAGTGGAAGACTCAAGTATATTTTGTACCAGTTGTGTTTACGTATGCTTACTCTGCGTAGCTATAAAGCAGTATAAGTAATAAATATGTTTACGCTCGAATACTTATTCGGCCTCTGTACATTCAAGCTATAATATGCCTCAAATACTGTTCTAAATCTATAGGAGATGAGAAAGAGAGAGGAAGGCGGGAACCGTCTCCGATTAAATACCTGTCCCTCTCGTTTTCACCTCCCGCATATTTATAGTACGATCATTGTAATTTGAGACATTACATACAGTGGGGTTTTTAATGAAAATTCTTTCAAAGCTACAAATTGCTGTTTAATTAATGCCGAGCCATTTAGTTATATCAAACACCAAGTAGCGTGTGCTATTCGTTTCGAAGGCCTCGGTTCTTTACCCAGCAACGGTCCACTATGAATAATAGGTTGGCAAACGAAGTTAGTCTTTTTTTTTTTTTTTTGCGTCCTCGAACGATGAATGGAATGTGTGAAATGGTGCTACAATGTGTCCAAGGTCCTTTTTATGAACTTCGTCTGTGTTGGAGGGCACAGTGGGTTATGTGGACTTCACCTTGAGGGTACTACTCCACTGGATTGGGAAGGAGAAATATGCTGCGGCACTGTCTAAAGCACCCGCGCATTCCAGGAAGAAATCACAGCTGTCTCGCAGTGTGATTCAGCGTCCAAGGTCCATAGAGTTTAGAGTTACCCATGTTTATCTTCCAGGATAAGGGAGAACCTCGGAGAAAATCTTATCCGAACAACTCCCCTAACCTAGATTTGACCTCTGACCCGTAGAACGTGAGGCAAGAACGCTACCATCTATGCTTCAGAAGCGGGTTTAGTAGGTGAATGCTATGATGGTTTCTTTCTACCAATATTTTTCCCATTGTAATCCGTTTCGGGCTTGTTGGTTTAGGCTTGGTTTCTGCGCGTTGCGGCTGAGCGGTACTGCTTTTTATTCATGATATTTCATTGCTGAGCTTTAATATTTAAATCTCACCTCTTTTACCTACATCTTTTATTTAATAATAAAATCATAAAGTATTTAAATGCAATTCTTTCGGTTCAAGCATCCAAGTTACCTTCATAGCTGCTTGGATTCGTCAAAACTTTTGAACGATACCACTCGATCCGCAATTCAACCGTCGAGCTTGATACGGATTTTAACTGCTGACCTTAATTCTTTTATTTTCGAGTAGATATTAAATATGTTCTATTAATTACTCTCTATCGAAAAATAGAATATGCAAACAGAATTAAGTCCTTTGAATGAAAGTTGTTATTTGGAACTGCTATGCCTGCGTTCTTTCTGTGCACTTCACACAGCTTCGTTTTCGAGAACGTTCCACCTTGTGGCCAGCCTTTACACGGAGCTCGCTCGTGCTCAACGGGCAGTTCATATTTGGAGGATAGTGACAAGTGAGCTTTTGCTGAGAGGCGCTCAGTGCGTTGAGTTGTGGTACAGATCCCAGTTATAAGCCGCGCAATGGTTTTTGAACAGTGGCCTTCACCCATAGAACAGTCAGTGAGCCCATGACTAACTTTCTTTCTCTTCTGTCTTCTTCCAACTCCAATACTCAGCGGACTCGTCACTCTTGTTACTTGATGCACTATGCCATGTGAATCGTGTACCCCCAAGAAAAGTAGAGTGTAAAGTGTTGCGACGTTGTCTACGTGTATATTAGTGTTGTGATAGTGCCTGCTACAAGGCCAAAGTTAAAAAGGAAATACTTTTCAGAGCCTTAAGGGACCACCTCGGTAGCGTGGTGGTAGTGTATCTGCCTCACGTTCAAAGGGTCCCGAGTTCGAATCTCGGTCAGGGTGAGTTACCTGGGTAAAGTTTATCTCCGGGTTTTCCCTTATTCTAAAAGACGAATGTGGGGTAACTCTAATGCCCATTTGAGCATTATTTCACCCATTCCATTAATCGTCCGATATCACTAGTCTTAAGGAAGAGACAATTCATAAGGACCGCTTCTTTGCTGAGAATTTCAGAGTGATTAAAAAGTGGAAGAAAGAAGTATAAGTTACAACAGAAAACAAGGGACTTTTATGAAGAATTGAAAATTGAAAATTATGTTAAATAGCACGCACAGTGTAAAACTCAAATTTAACCCCTAACTCAGTGCTAGGAATAAATAATTCTTCTTACTATAATACCTAAAACTTGAAGTTCCTTAAGAAGAGATATACTTTCTTTGTTACAATATCTCATTACTATCCTCTTTAATGAAAATAGTACCAAAACGAAAGTGTGTGATTTAATTCTAGCCAACAAGATTCAGAAGAACTTTTTGATTGACCAAATACTGTCAGAATATAACCATGGAACCTTAAGACTTCCTCCGGATCTGAATACCATAGAACCCACAAACGGATTGTGCGGTCCTTTTGGATACCAATGAAACCGTACCCGTGCCATTTTCTCTGTTGGTCATTACGTTGCTGATTACTCTATATATCCTATCGGCAGTTGAAAACCGACCTGTTAACCGACTATAAGCATTCTTGAGTTGTTTGCATCTTAAGTGCACAGCTGTAAAGTTTATTAACACCGTAAGTGTTCCTTTTATTGCTGTCAACATTTATCTACTAAGTGAATATAATTCTCTATGCAGGTTTTTAACTGCTGCCCTCATTTATTTTCCTTTTATGCTTAATTTGTGTTTTAATTTTTTTCAGTATGACTATGGCTTTGAGCTCTAATACACCCATGTCACTTCTTGATGAAAATTTGCCAAACTTCTGAGGAACACATTAGAAGAAGATGAAGGTAGCGGCCGAGATGATTTTAAAGAAACTGACCCTACTTCTAATCGTGAACACGCAACTGCTTCAGAGCAAAGTTATGACTCTAGCGAATCAGATAGGGAAGAAAGAAATGAATCCAGAGGAGAAATATCTGGTTTCTATGGTAGAAACATGTTATGAACATTTGTGAAATGCTATGTATCGCTTTATATATGCAGTTCATTATAGATGCTTCTGTTTTACCACTTACATGTTCGTGTTATAGCATTCTATTGCTGTTCTATTTTTTTTTTTTTTTTTTTTTTTTTTTTTTTTTTTGCAATAAGAGAGTTAAATTGCGTTTGTGTTCTGCCTATGTGATTTATTTTGAATTTTTTCATTGTTCCATTTATACCCCGGCTTTAACTTCAATGATCATATCGGCGGCCGTTCTCTTTTGGAATATATGGAAGGTGTTAGCTCGTATTCGTTGGGTCTTAATCATTAGATCACGGACACATTCACACTCTCATTCATTCTTCCACACTCTACGGAAGATGAGGAATTACCTTGGTCGGAGAAAAATCTCCATCCCTGCCACCGGGAATCGAACCCAGGACCCGTAGCACGGCAGGCAGGTGAGTGCTCTACCGACTGAGCAATGGG
>CM060955.1:92986124-93072717 GCA_030765055.1 Mantis religiosa | reverse complement strand
AATTATGCATTATAGTGATAGTTAATCATTATTCCATTTGCCTTCACTTTAATGCTGAGAAGTTCCCATAACACTTAATTTTTACTGGTGAAAAAGTAAGAGACTACGCAAAATTGTACATTTTAATAAAGCGTAAAGTGCATGTAAAATGACAATTTTATAGAGCCAAAAACTTGGGCGACATGCAATGTTATTACTGGGATGTTTAATATGCTGTTTCCCTGGAAATATAAAGCGCTTTTCGTTTATTTTCTGTCATGGAAATAAGCTGCAATCTTAAAGTCATTGCATAGTAAGCTGTCTGTAAGAAGTACATAGAAGAATGCATATATATTTTTTTTTTTTTTTAAATAAGACCTGAAGCTTTCCTGGCGACGAATATGCTCATTTTCTTCTCGGGTAACAAGCCCGGTGAAATACAATTAGATATCATTGTTTCGGGAGTGTGCATCGCTCCCATCATCAGGATATTTATTAAATGTTATAACCACAAATGAAATACTGGATATAACACCAACATAAAGACAAAACACTAACAAAATTCGCATTACTGAACAAAGGACTGTTTTCAGTAAATTAAATGCCAAGTCAGGAGATGGCGTGAGTATAGAAAATTGTGTAAAATAAACGTAGCTACTTTACTTGATTATCAAGCTGTATTGATCTTTGCTTCTTAAAACGACGGACTTCCATTTTAAGGGCGGTTTCCAAGAGGAGCTGAACTCAAATCCAGCGTAACGATTAAGCGTGCTCCTTTCAGAGGGCCACGCCGTGGCTCAGTGGTTAGACCGCTTGGCTCTCACCAAGGCGGCCCGGGTTCGATCCCAGGCGACCGCAAAGTGAGATTTGTGGTGGACAACACGGCGTTGGGGCGGGTTTTCTGCGGGACCTCCGGTTTCCCCCGCCATTTCATTCCACCGGTGCTCCATCTTCATCACATGCATTATCAGTGTCACCGCCTGCGGTGCTGTATGTAGTAAAAGCGGACGTTAAACACTACACATTTCATTTCCTTTCAGAGAAAATCGCCAAAGCTTCCTTAACTGGGCATATTGCTAACATTGTTGCGTAATGTTCGCTTAATGCAACCTGAGAAGTCTGGGCTGGCAGAGCATTGTTTTGATAACGACCATAGAACCAATTTTCGGGAGACGACCATCTTGGCAATATGCAACAGTTACTGCGAGCGGAGAATTAAGAAGACTTTGGCGATTTCCTCTGAAAGGAGCGCGCTTAATCGCGATGCTAGATTTGAGTTCAGCTTCTCTTGGAAACCGTTCTTAAAATGGAAATCCGTCGATTTAAGAAGCAAAGATCAATGCAGCTTAATAACCAAGTAAAGTAGTTACGTTTCTTTGACACAATTTTCTATATTCACGCCATCTCCTAACCTGGCATTTAATTTACTGAAAACAGTCTTTTGTTCAGTAATGCGAATTTTGATAGTGTTTTGTCTTTGTTTATGTTGGTGTTATATCCAGTGTTTCATTTGTGGTTATAACATTTTATAAATATCCTGATAATGGGAGAGATGCACACTCCCGAAACGTCAATATCTAATCATCTTTTCACCTGGCTAGTTGCTCGAGAAGAAAGTGTGTATGAAATTTATTAAGTTTATTTTATAAAAGACCGATTAGAAAAAGTAATGTTAATGCAAAATCTGACAATTTTTCTTCGTTCCCTTCCAGAATGTGGAATCATTTTGATTTTACGACTTCTTCCAGACACAGTATGTAGATATTATGTATATTTGTTTGTCACATTTTCCCGCATAAAGGACTTCCCTGCAGTAATAAGTACATACTTAGCATTTTTATTTAGCGAGAGCTTGCGAAAAATTGTAGCCAATGAATTTACATAAACGCAGAGAAAACTGACTTGTATCCACATTTGGTAATGCGCCTCTAAAATATGAGGCAATTGTAAATGCTGCTCGTGGTTTACGACCATAGCAGTTTCCGGAGCTCAAATACTAGACTTCTGTGTTGAAATATCTGAAAAGGAGATAATTCCATTCTCAGTGATATATCTTCATTATCGTTTGGCCTTTTTGTTGTGTCCTGTATTTCAGGTCTTAGTTGCAAATGAAATTTAGTTATATTGTTTAAAATTAATCGTTAGCATTAATTGCATTTCTCAGCTAACAACATTCATTCTTTAAAAGAACCTTCGCTATTTTGTTTCCGCGATTTCATGATTTAATCCCTCTGAATTTTTGCTCTCTTTATAGCTGAACGTAATAGGTGATGAGATATTTTGTAGATGGTACTAGTATATCATTCATTACGGGTATCTTAATGCTTATTTATAAATTTAAGAGCATTAGTTTTACATATCATTATTTATATTCATATACAACTAAATAGTCACTAAAGATTGGTTTTGGGATAAATTTTGTCGAGTCGTTAAAAGAAGAGCGCAATGAAACGTTACTTTTACGTAACACCACTTAACATATTGCAGGTGTTTTCATTCTTCCATGGTTCAACGTTTTGAGGTCAACTAGAGAATAAAAGTGTAAGACTCCTAAATGTAGGAGCTGTTTTGTTTTTTGATAACAGCGAAAGGCAGATAGGAATAAAGCCCATTAAATAGGGAAGCATAAGTTCATCACAAGAGGAATAAGGAACATCGCTCTGCGTTTGACTTCCAGAAACACTTCGACAAGATAGGAGGGAAATAAAGCAGCAAGTGCCCTTCATTTTGAGAGGATTACACCTTCATTTTTTTGGCGCGAATAGACAGAAAAGTCAATCGGCAACTACTGCATCGCAAAAACAGACGAACATATGCGACTAGTGAAGTCCTTCTCCATATGCTGTATGCACTTACATCTTGATGTCGAGCTTTAATAAATAGATAAATAATTTAAAAATATTTAATTTCATAACTGTAATAAAGGATTAGCACTAATATTATTAATTTGTTTATAACATATATGTTAGAAAATACTTCCAGCAGTTCTTAACACCCTCACATTCTAGTAAACAACAGAATATTTCTTCTGTAAAGGCGGTAGTAGTGTGGTGGCGATGTTTTATCTTTTTGTTGTTGTTGTAATTTACGTCTTGAAACGTTAACTCATATCGGACGATGAATATAATGGGTGAAATGATGCTTGAGCCCAGGTACCATAGACCTTACAGTTATCCGACATTCGTCTTTCAGGATAAGGGAAAACCCCGGAAAAACCTTATCCAGGTAACTCACCCTGGCCGAGATTCGAACTCGAGGCAGACGCGCTACCACCATGCCACCGAGGCGAGCATGGTGATGGTAATAGTAGTAGTAGTAGTAGTAGTAGTAGTAGTAGTAGTAGTAGTAGTAGTAGTAGTAGTAGTAGTAGTAGTAGTAGTAGTAGTAGTAGTAGTCGTAGTTTTTTTTTTTTTAGGCAGGGGAAAAATCTTCAAAAGACGCCAGGCTTGGCGAGTTGGATTCTTACCAACTAAAAAACCCCTGCTAGCCACAAGAGACTTCTTCCTGGGACCACCAATCGGTATTACTTCAGGAAGAAGGGCAATAAAGATGGTCAAACGTACTTGCCTACCAATGGAGTGTAGTAGTAGTAGTAGTAGTAGCAGTAGTAGTAGTTCTTGTTTTAGTAGTTCTTGGTGTAGTAATAGTTCTTGTAGCAGTAGCAACAGTGGCAACATTGGAACTAGTGGTATGTTTTTATGTCGGAAAGAAATTTTATAATGTCATTCTTAGAGCGAGTTGGATTTTCAGCAACTAATAAACCCCTAAAAGTCATACTGAAAATCTTGGAACCTCCTAGCGCCATTACTTGAAGAAGAAGTGGCTGTAGATGGTCTGCTTACTAATGTACCAATATTGATTAGGCTGGCCCCGTAACTCAGTCGGTAGAGCACCTGCCTGCCGTGCTAGGAGTCCTGGGTTCGATTCCCGGCGGTGAGGGTGGGGATTTTTGTCTCCGACCAAGGTAATTCCCCCACCTTCCCCAGAGTTTGGAAGTATATATGAGAGCGTGATTTAATGATTAAAAACCAAAGATAACGAGTTAACACCTTCGGTTTGTTCCTAAGGAGAACGGCCGCCGATATGACCATTGTAGTTAAAGGCGGGGTATTAATGGAACAAGCAAAAAAATCATTAATAGAAGTATTAGACGAATCCACAGAGTTTAACGCCCTGGGTTTAACCAAACCCAGGAAAATTCCGTGTCTTGGAACCAGAGCTGCCTTGCTCTAGCCCAGCACGCCATGGCAAAGAAAATATTTTCTTTATCTCTTGTCATAATATATTTGTCTCCACTGTACTCTCTAAAAAATCCTGAAAAAAATATGCTCTAAAAAGAATAGGAGAATTGTAAGACAATCCAAGGTAGTTCACGAAGGTATGCCTTTCTCTGAATCAGAAGAAGAGCAATTCTTATGGAGAAATGCAAGAGGTATTACAACTCTGTGTCACGACTGATCAGAGAGCCTAGAGCTGCGAACGTATTAACAGCGTTTAAAACTATGTCAAAATTGCTGGGACAATGCCGATCTCTACGGTCACCCTTGGTTGGGTTCTTTGATTTAGATGTGATGTGTTGTAGCCCGCTCTGTGAGAGAGACATAGAGCTATGATTTTGTAGAAACCTAGATCTTCTGTGCCATGTCTACGCAAGTATCAGGTTTGACATAACACAGCTGAATGTTGGAACTTATACTGAATTTTAGTTTAAACATAAGCAAACCCCTACGGACGGTAAACGGGCAACATTCTTCTGAATATAAGAGCGGCATCTGGAATTTTTGTATTTTTATGAAACAGTAGTTAAAGCAATCATTCCAGAAACCATGTTTTCATAATGTTGCACGGTTGCATCTAGTGACAAAAAGCGATTCCACACATAAGTTGTTACGCCAGACTGGTGAATGGTTCATGGTCTGACCCTTAGGCAGTCAGATTACTCAGGTATGCTACTCGTATATACGGCCATGGTTGCCACTTTTTTTTTCTTCTCATTTTTGTGCCTTTGTCACAAAGGTTCGCACACATACACACGTACACCAATTCAAAAAATAACCCTGCTGTCTGTTAAAACCTATGGTCTTATCCAGATTTGGAACAATGCATTTTGTAAGAAAATTTAAAAATATGAAAAGACATGTTTTCAAGGTCAGGAATATTCGACAATGTTCCTCTAAGGGTACTCATAGCTTAAAAAGTGGTCAAATGTTTTCAAAAATACTACATAATAAGTATTAGGTTAAACATAATTTGAATCATTAGTTTCAAATATCCACAATAGTCTTTGCTTTTTGAACTTTTTAAGGCTTGTGCACGCGGCAATTTTAATTTCCAAAAGTTCACGCTTTTACTTCTCATCTAGTTTACTATATTTTGAATGTTTTTACACTTTTGTGTGTTAAAGGCATTTAAACTGTATGGTTTGTAGTGAATCTTGTTCAAATTTTCAGCAGAACCCAAAGTATATTATCTATATAGCTGACTAATTCACTGACTAATAAGTTGATTCAACATAACATATAATATATTTACCTCTGAAGACAAATTCCTATAAATATGACATATGAAAATTTAGATTATTTTCCGAGAAGAAATTGTTTTATGTGCCAATTTCAGTATTAGTATATGACTGTTTCAAAATTACAATTTGTACGCCGTATGCAAATCTGTATTAATTAGTAAAATGCAATTTACATATGATAGTCTTTTCTCCGTTTGCAATAAATTCAATTTATTAAATTATTCCTTTTTTTAATATGACGCTTTGTGCAAGAGAAAGGGGTTAAGTTGTAGTAATGGAAGTCAAAAGAAAGTACATCAGGTGTAAAGTATAAAACCTGCCTGCAATTTGGTAAAAAATTCATGATGATCTAAGTAACTGTCACTGAGATACTAAAAACTGCAATAACCTCAATAACATGAAAAGTGGTGCAGCTTAGTACATGGATACTCCATACAGTAAATTATCATCAACTTTTAATGTTTCTATATGTTTGTATCTCCTCTTCGAATATATTCTCAGTATCATATCTGATTTCATAATCCTGATTTATCCATGATTTGAAGAATTGTCAGGTTGTTATTTTTTGGATCACCTCCAAATGTGCTGTAGTTCTTTCACTCGATCAACACAGACAGACCTTAAGTCGTCACAAACAAAACATCTTGGGTATCTTACCCACTCTTTTGATTAAACGATTTATCTTACTATTGTTTTTGTCCATCTTAACACTTTAGAGGGAGTGCAGGATCTGACAGGCTTTGGAAGATAGGTTTTGCTATTTCTACAACTAATTTAGGCGTGAATATTGTTGATGTAGTGTTTTAACTTGTTAACAAACTGATTGTGCGTTGCACTTCTCCTTTTGGACAAAGACCATTTTGCAGATATTTATAGTGCAAAAGCCTTGTTCATGAATTAGTCCACACGTTTCATCTTATGGTACCCGAATAACCTGTATGCATTATAATGACCTGTAGAATAATATTTCTGCCTAGTTCATGAATAAATCCAATATTGTAGAAAAGTGTTTCCAGTCTGGGAAGATTTGACTAACAAATAGTTTAGCAATTGCTTAATTCTTTGGACAAGAAACGTGTCACGTGAATTTTAAATGTCATTGAAAAAGCTTCAGTGTTTTAATGAATATAAAATGAGATATGAAAGTATGTTTAACTACCTTAGGAGTAAAGTAAAATTTGACACTGTGGATCACCACGGGTGATAGAGTCGGTAGTAAGTTTTGAGTTGTTAACACTAGCGTCAGCTACCGCTAGGTCACCGCTTTGTTGGAAGTGGTTTACACTTGAGTACTGATACTGTGCGTATTGATACGGGGAGGAGATGTGGTCAGCATCTCGGCATGCCCCAGCCGGAACGGTTTTCGTGACCAGGGCCGCTTACCTGACGTAAGGTCCTCACTTTTCTCACAATGCTGAGTGGGCACCAGTCCTATCTATACCTTGGACTTAAAATCCGCACCTCATGGATGGGATCGCTTTCCATGACAGGGACCAAGGCATGCTGGCTTAGCACGCTACGCTACGGCGCAGGCCATACTGCCGTTTTGCACTGCAATAACTACTAAAAAGGTTTACTCTGATCTCTACAATTTTCTGGATCGCCTAAGTAATTTATAGGGAGAATCAAATGTAAGGTGGCTGGCTCCGTACCTCAGTCGGTAGAGCACCTGCCTAACGTGCTAGGGGTCCAGGGTTCGATTCCCGGCGGAGGGGGTGGGGATTTTTCTCCGACCAAGATAATTCCCCATCTTCCCTAGAGTTTGGAAGTATGAATGAGAGTGTGAATGTGTGCGTGATGTAATGATAAAAAACCCAAAGATAACGAGTTAACACCTTCAGTATGTTCCAAAGGAGAAGGGCCGCCGATATGACCATAGTAGTTAAAGGCGGGGTATAAATGGAACAAGCAAAAAAAAAAAAAAAAAAAAAAAAAAAAAAAAAAATGTAAGATAGCTTTTTACTTCTAGTTATTGTTGGCTTATGTGAGTATTATGTTAATATTTCATTTAAAGTAATACACAGATCTGTTAGGCGTCGCAACACTATAACCAGTTACCAGTCCAAAATATACGGAGATACATTTATATCAATCTCTTGACCACTAGTCCTTGTGAGGTTTATCATGGTTAAATATTTTCATATTAAAACAGGCATTTCCAGATGCATGCGCAAGATAGACAAGATGTATTAATTTTGTGATTTATTTATTTTACAATCGTTGGTTTCTGAACTTTCTTAAATATATACAGATATTGTTTCAAGTCGAATAGAGGGGCGACTCCTCCACAGCATCTCTCTACACAAAAAGTGTAACCTGGCGAAGGAAACAACAGAAGTAAACAAAATATCATTGGGGGGAGGCGTGCATAGATTTTAACTACGGACGAGACATGGATATTGTCAATACTCATAATACCTCCAAAGCATATCTAACACTTTGAAACACGGCTTCGACACATTTTTGGAACCTTTAAGTATTTAAGATTTTTATTATTGAATATAGTCACGTTTTCCTTTATGTTAAATGGCAAAACAAAAGGATGGAGGGTCTTTTATCACCTTGCACTTGTTTCCAAAGTGAAAGGAGAACTGGAATCAACTCTGTGAATTCAGCAGAAAAAAAATCGCAACTTAACCTGAGACATTATCAAGTTAAAAGGGTGCCGTAAATTGCATATTATCAAGGCGTGAATAGTTTTGAAATCAGTACACAATTCAAAAATTAAATTACATTAAGAATTTCATTAAAGTTACTTGCATTTATAAACAAAACCTCCACTAATTATTCAGGGAAGTAGCTGTCACCTTGACACGTTTCTATAAATTGAAAATAGAGTATCAGTGCTTAAAAGTCAGTATCAGTAGCAGGTATCGGGAGAGAGGGTGGTTAACGAAAGCTGAAGGCTGTAGTGGTGGTGGTGGTCAGTGAGAGTGACGGGCTGTCAGAGTGCACTCAGCCCAAGTGCCTTCTTAACAGCGGATGGAGGTGGTGCAAATGATGCACGTCTTAATCGTGTTTATGTAACTCACGCGCATGCTCCCGGAGAGACCAAGGAGCTTATTAAATATTCTGAGTTGCACTGCCGCCCTGGAAATGTAATTATTGTAGAAGGATCCAGCACACTTGTCAGAGCTGACGTTGGCAGCAAGTTTCACCAGGATTGACAACTTACTAACTTGCGGTGCATGCTGTCACGTCCGTTTCATATGCCACGTGTATAAAATATGTGTCTAGAAAGCTTCGTGTTGCCATTGGTTCTTCTAGATTTCTGCCAGTTTTGTCTTACCTGAGGTTTCACCCGAAAAACCTGTTGAAATGCTTCTGAATCCTAAGGGGAATTTTTACCACAAAAAGAAATAAAATGTTAAAGATAATTTTGATTGTTTCGCCGATAACAACGTTATCTAATTTTATATAATTAGGAAACCACACGAAATAGAAAAAATTCTATTTATGAAAAACACAGTCTTCATTAACATATGCAATTATGAGGGGAACGGTTTCCGCCATGATACTCCTTCGATTTCCGTCGACCACTCATTCTGAATTCTGGGTCTTTTGAAGTGTTTTCCTGATTGGCAGGAGTATGTAGTCTGGTTTATCGCCTGCATTCATTCATCTCTTTTTATTCGTGGGTATACTAGTGCCACACAGATGACTTGCATACTTGCTCAAAGTAGTGACTGCTTTTCCTGGGAAAATGAAACACTGGTCTGTTCATAATCTTATCTAAGCACCCCAGCAGAGGAATGGGTCTTCGAATCTGGAACTTACGACTTCTGTGTGTCCTTACGGCATAGCCGTCTGCCAACTGTAATCTCCTGTGCTTCCGCACTTCATTCGTTCCTCCTCGGAGGTGGTAATTACAATATGTCTATGTAGGTTGCAGTGTGCGAGATGTCATCGTCACTTGTATCACCTATACAAGGTAGATAAACTTGTGTCAAACAAATTTTATATAGTGTCGGACTCTTTGGAATATTTCGCACTGCAGATTTACTTCTTTTACCTGCTCGTATGGAGGTTTTACATTACGCAGAATTTACAAATGGTTGCCTGGGTACAGAAGCCTGTCGAAGAACAGAATAACTCAGAATCAGAGTGCCTCCATTATGGGTAACAGCCCGAAGCCTGGTGTGACGTTGAGGAAGAAGATGACTTATTTTTTATTTTATTTTTTAATGATCGATCAGCATTACATGCTTTACAGATCCTAGTTAACTTCTTGATTCTTTATGAACTATATAAGAACATGTAAGGAAAGCCAAGGTGGCTCCTATTACACTGGGCAACAATGAAAACGTTTCGGGCTTACAAATTAGGGATTTACATGTATTTTCATCTGCTGAATTAAAAAATCACCATAAATGATAGATGAGCTCTTGTTTTGAAGATAAAGTGACATTTCATTTTTTAGAATGAAGATTTTAAATTTGGGGGAATTTGTTTTGGAAGTTGGCACACCTGTCAAATAACAAAACACAATCAGAGAGAAATTTTGGAAATTAAGTGATGTAAAAGTTAAGGAAGGCATTTGTGTTGTACCACAAATAAGAGAACTTGTAAAGAACCCTGCATTTGGCCAAATTTTGGAGGGGAAAGAAAAGGAAGCTTAGGAAGCCTTCAAGGGTGTTGTTCATGGATTTTTAGGCAACAAAAGAGATGATAGCTACAAGCATTTGGTGACAGTGTTCCTGCAAAAATGCCGTAACCTTGGATGGAACATGTCCCTTAAGATCCATTTTCTGCACTCACCTAGACTTTTTCCCTCCTAGTTGTGGAGCTGTTAGTGATGAATATAGGGAGAGATTCCATCAGGACATTTCTCTTATGGAACAAAGATACCAGGGCCGTTGGAATGGGGTAATGGTTGCGGAATACAGTTGGTCTTTGTATAGGGATTCTGCGGAACTCCATCACAAGAGGCAGGCTAAAAGCCGACGAAATCAATAGGCCACCACATGATTCTCTTCAGACACAACTATCTGCGAAGTACTTTTACAGCAATTTAGAACTCTTAGCATGTATTTAATTAAAATGTATATTTTTCTCTCAATCTGTTAATATGTAATACTTCCACCTTGTGTATATCATAGAAACTAGAGCTAACAAATTTTTTTCATTGTCATATATGTTTTTCTCAACACAAAATTAGCAGGAATTGACTCATGAAGTGCTCGAAACATTCAAAAATTGTTTTTATTGCCCAGTGTTATCTATTAATCACTGTGAAACGAGGATGATACACAAGACCTAAAAAACTGATAAAACAGTAATCAAAGAGATAACAAGAAGAATATTCATTGTGAAACAATGTTCATAGTTTTTCAGAGTCACTAAAGAGTAGATCTTGTGGGAGTCGTCTCTTCAGGCGTGTGGGCTGGAAGGTTCGTAAGAAGATGATTAGGAAATGAGTGCGACGTGGATCAAAGGAAATATGACGATGGAGCGTTAGTGAAATGAATGACGCGGGAAACCAGGCAACACCTGTCCAGCCACCACTTTTTCCATAAAAAGTCCCACAACACACTTTCTTTGTATCGAACTTTGGAGAGCGGTTGAACCACTGCATCACACTTTATAAGATTTTTTTTAATTTGAAAGCATTCGAGACTATTGCGTAACGTAATGTTAGTAAAACAAATCCTTTTACATGAACATACAATTATTACATATAACGTTTATGTTTCTCATTAAAGTAGAGTACGATATATTTAGATAAGTTCAGTATAGTCGCCTTTTAAACATATGGGTCTCACTTCAGTCTCATGAATAGCTTTGAAACGGTAACAAAATCTGTAATAAAACAATTTTTGTAAAATTTTGACTGAATTTATATGAATTACATAGAAAAAGCACTCTATATACAAAATAAGTAACGAATTCCTTGAAAATACAACGCATTTGCAACCTACTTATCATTAATCGACTTACGCGTTTGCAGAAATACCATTAACATTTTTTTTTTTTTTTTTTTTGTTATAGGCAAAGCAGTACAGTACAGCCCGTAGCATGCCGAATGCATTTAAATATATGTCATAAAAGTGTTGGCATTTTTTTAACCAATATATCGAATACTACGGAAACACTTAATCACACTAACAATTTGAATGGTGCATGCCGGTGAGAGTTTATATTTTCAAACTTTTGTGCATCACTCACAATTGCAAACTGTTCTAGAAAACTATTTTGAAGTTCGATCAATAGGGAAGTTCAGTGAAGTTCATTCAATATATGTATATCAGCTAATTGTTACAACTATGTTTAGGTGATTATGCGTTCTCTGAATAGACCCTCCCATTAACAGCAAAACTCTAAAACACAGCTCCACTGTTTGCAGAACCAGAAGCTAGGGGTTGTAGTACCTTAAAATTACAGATTTAAATAACACTCAGAGTGATAAGTAACTTAAAGTAACTACAGTCGCTGGAGCCTACTCTCTCGTTAGTAATTTAATAACGTAAACTATATATCATTTACATGTGCTACAGACATTTTACGTATACAAAGAAATAGAAGTGAAGCTGGAGAGCATGTGCATTTCACATTCCCAGGCCAACAAGTTAACAGCTCAGGAAGATATAGTCACGACTGCGGCGAAGCACACAAAAGGTTCGGCGCAGAGAGATAGGAAACAGATAGTGCCGGGCGGAGATAAAGAGCCTGTCTAAGCAGATAAACATAGCGCGGAGATAAAAGGCATCCCAAAACAGATAAATTTAAATAAAAAAGGAAAATTCTGGTGACATCTTGACTGTTTTACAGAACATTCGATTTCTTGTTTGTTACACAATACACCAGAAATATCTAGCGATATATGTAGTGGTATATATAAGAAGCCGAGACTCGCCAAAGGACAGTTGTAAACGGAGTTGTAACGAGAGATTTTGTAAACAGAACTGAGTATTGTGCAACGGTTAACGCTGTTTGTGGTCAACGACCTTGGAAGATTGTAATTGTGTATGTGACGTAATTCTGCTACTGTACTGTATTTCTACGGAAATAAAGAACACTTTGAATTTCTGCAACTTGAACTTCTAATTCTACGAACCCACAAGATCACAATATACATATCATAGTTTGTGATCAAAAAATTACGCCTCTTAAGCTTTTACTAAAAACATCAGTCAGTGATTTTTAATATTAATGAAATTCTTTCCTGGTGCAATTATTCAACACACTCTGCCAACGAAGTTGAATATTAACGTAAGTACAAACTAAATGAAGAAACATTCCAGATCTGCTCGGTAAACATGCCAGTGTAGAAAATTAATTGTCAAAGAAAAGTAACTACTTCACTTGATGATCAAGCTTGACTACTATAAGTAACGCCAACTCCTGGCATTTAATTTACTGAAACAGTGTTTTGTTCAGTATTGAGAATATTGCTAGTGTTTTGTATTTGTCGATATTTGAGTTATATCCAGTAATATATTTTGTGGTTATAGCATTTCTTAAAATAGCGTGATGATGAGAGCAATGTACGCTTCCAAAACGTCCATTTCTAATCGTCATTTCCCCTGGCTTGTTTCCCGAGAAGATCTGGAATATATTCGTCGCCATGAAAGCTTGAGGTTTTATTTTAAATGAAGAAACATTTGCTACGCAGTAGCGATTAAAATTCTTTGAATACTGGTATTTAATGAGTATTGTAGCGTCATAAATAGGTGGACATTTATAAAAATAAAAATTGGTTGTGAATTAAAATATGAATTTCCTGAATGAAAACTTACGCGTTAGAGAATAAATTGAAGATGGCCAACAATGGGGATACCAGTATCTGTACTTATCTTAGGGCATTTAATAGTTTTGCAATAAGAGCAGAATTTAAAACAATGTCCGCAGTACTTTCTGAAAAAAGTTATTAAATATTTGAAAATATTAACACATGGGAGGTAAGATTAACTCTCTAATACTGACAGCCATAGTGAAAGTAGTCAGCGGGTGGTAAAGAAATAACTGAATTAGAATTTTACAATAAGAGCAGAATTTAAAAAAGATATGTGTCCAGTACTTTCTGAAAAAATTTATTAAATATTTGAAACTTTTAACACATGGGAGGTAATATTAATTCTCTAATACTGAGAGCGATGGTGAAAATAGTCAGTGTGTGGTAAAGAAATAATTAAATTAGCGATTTAGGTTCTGTTATAGTCAAAATAAAAGATCAGAATATTGAAGGAGGCATTAGAAGAGGCAGAGGCATCGCTAAAAACGGCCCAAGGAGAAATGGGGAGGGTGGAGATTATGAACGGTTCCCGAAATGAAATTACGCTTGAAAATAATTGCACTCCATTAATTTCCACGCTCACGTAGAATTAATATACACAGTTACCTTAGAGAAACCTCGGCGATTCCCGAAGCGAAGTGCTCGTTGCTAAGAAATAGCGCTTTGGGACTGCATTCCCGAGGTTCATAAAGAAATACTTGCGGTGCGACTTCATCTCCTATATTAACGACCTTGCTTCGTATCCAGGTCTATCCTTCGTAATGTTATATAACATTTTTGTACACTTCACTATACGTTTGTGTCATATACTCTGCCAATTGATTTTATAACGAAATTACATGAAAAACGTGTGATGTTCGGATTTAACAGTTCATGAGTTCCATTTTAATTTGCCTATTTGGCTTTTTTGTAGTTTTCATTGGTCGGTAGCCAAATTCTGGTATGGCTTCATAACTGCC
This sequence comes from Mantis religiosa, assembly GCA_030765055.1. Taxonomy (NCBI): domain Eukaryota; kingdom Metazoa; phylum Arthropoda; class Insecta; order Mantodea; family Mantidae; genus Mantis; species Mantis religiosa. The sequence continues at coordinate 93,058,526 of CM060955.1, read as the reverse complement.
ATTATTTTCTTTCTTCTACTTTCCTTTCTTCCCGTTTTCTTTCATTTTTGGTCTGTATGTTTAGATTTCGTGGTAGTTCCGACAGATGGCGTGGATTAAATAAATTAAATCGGAATATCGAACCCTGGCTTTTAGTATCTATAACGAAGTGTACGGGGTAATTAAAAAGTAGGGAAGAATGCTTGTAACTTTGTTGTTATAGTTTTGTGAAGTGATGTATTTTAGAAAAGCTGTAAGACGTGTTTTCATATTATTATAATTTTGAATAGGGCATGACGTTTTTCTTAATGACAACACTTTTCATTTCATTTTTTGGGGATTCCCTAGGTCTCGCAAGGTACAGGTCGATGCTTTTGAACTGTAATTTAAATTTATATGGAAATTTAAACCAAGGAAACACAAAATTAAAGGTATTGTGTTGTAACACATGATGTGGTGGTCAAAAGTGATCAAAATGGTCTCCATTTACTGCTAAAAAGTGCCAAACTCTGTCTTTGGGATTATTTAATGTTTCCAGCAACACTGTTCGCTTGATCAGCCTCATTTCTTGGCCAATTCTTCGCATTAACTCTTCAAGATCTCTTGGTCGGTGCTTGTAAATCCTCCACTTCAAATATCCCCACAAGAAAAAGTCTAAGGGGCTAAGCTCAGGAGAACTTGGTGGCCATTAATACTTCCACTTCTACCAATCCATCTTCCAGGAGTTTCATGATTTAGGCAATACGCCACATGCCTTCCATAATGTGCTGGCGAGTAGGTAAATGTGGTTTCTCCGATTGACGATAAAACTTCAAGAGCTTCACACCATATTTAACTTGTATTGGCCTTTCGGATTTTGTCTTATTTTAAACACTTCCAATTTCATTGCACTTTCGTTTTTTTCAAAAAATGTCCTTACCATATCCGATCATTATTAGTTTTTCAGTTCTTTATCATTCTGTACGTTATGCCATGACTAATTTCTTTCAGGAAGATTTTACAATGAAGTAACCATTGTTATGCTTTTATCTGTATTTGTTCAATTCAAAGCCACATACTGAACTAGCCTACTATATTGTTTAATTCAAAACCTACTCAATTTGAAGCAAAGATGCGTTTTCATTATTTCAGTAAACATTCAATAAAGTTCTAATACATTTAAATTGCGGCTTGAAAGGGTATTCGTGTGTAGGTTCTGAATCTTGAGGACTGCAGAAGTGTAGAAAATAGAAATGTTCCCTTTAAAAAAACTCACACTTTTTTTCTGAAATCATAGTAATGAGAGGGCTTGCTGATACCTTACAGTTTTTCTAAAAAAATACCACTTCATAGAGCTGCAACTGCATGTTTACAGGCATTGTTCTATACTTTTACTCACCCAGTATATTTAAATATATCTATTTATTCTAAAAATCAAAAAAGAAAAAAACTACTACAATATTACATTGCTTGCATTTAAAATAATTAATTTTAAAACGAGAATTTGTTTTAATTTGAATTTAGTTAACTTAAATAGTTTAAATTAATCTATTTGTTCAGTTGCCACTACTACAATTGAAGAAAATTAACCAATTAAAGCATGCATTGAGGATAATATTAGAAATAATAAAGAAAAAATAAATTCCTGTCTTTAAAGTCCTGGCATCCAGTACATACAACAGACATCCGGCTGCCAATTTAAAAATATAAACAACAATGATTTGCAAGCTTTTCTAACATTAGGAGCATTGGTATGCAGCACTACACTTTAAAAGAAAGTTTATTAAATTATACCAATGGGCCCGGATTTTTATTTAAAGTCATCTTTTTTCTGAGTAGTCATAGACGATGCTTATTGGAAATTAAGTGCATTCTGGAACAAATACGTTAGATATATATGGCTTTTTATGGGTCATCAAAATGCATTTTTCCACATTTTTATAATAAAGCCATTTAATATTTAAATGCATTTTCCGGTCACTTTCTTTCTTTTTCACGAATTTATGGGGCATTTTCACCTGTAGCCCACTTTCGGAAGGCCCGGGTTCAGTTCCCAAGGCGGACCTGACTTTCACCTGCAGGCTTTTTGGGGGATTTTAAAATAATCTGTGACTAAAAGTTAATTTATATATTTTATGAAACAGTAACTTTGTAAGTGTGTTAAACATGTAATTAACGTAAGTCTGCGTCCTAACAGTGCTGGTGAATTTATGACGCATCATTTCGAGGAATCACCATGCAATATGTTCGGATTGCATCTATAGACAAAACATTTGCGAGCTCTTTAAAATGTGAGAGAAGTGTCTCAGTTACTGTTAAAGGAAACGGCTTCGACGTCAAGTAACAACTAATATTCCTTTTATAAATAATTTTGTAAAGTGTTTGTTAGTGTGAATATTCGGATAGGAAAATTAAGTAATTCCAAATTACATTTTCTTGAATGTCACACTGGTCATACAATTCCAAATGAATCAAATTTTCCTAGAAGTTACCTACCGGATATATGTTTCTTCTGACCTCAAAGGCTATGGAAGCTGTTAACTAGTGTTACATATGAAACTGTTCGATAAATCCATGTGTTTATTGTGGCCTAGTGGAACACAGAATGACAACGTGCTCCTCCTCCTAACAGACGCGGCGCCTTAAATGGTAAGGACGGCAAAATCGATCCAATCATTTTACAGCAAGATGGTGCATGTTACGTGTTTGTTCCATGCTTTCATCGAATTGCAAAACATATCAGATTAACATTTCCAGAAGTAGATACACTAATTTCGACAGTAAAGAAAATAATTTTGAAAGCACCAACCCGAACTATGTATTTCAAAGAAAAAGCCCCTAATATAGCTTTGCCCCCGGCACCAATTTTAACACGCCCGGATACATGGTTAACTGCACGTATATACCACTGTGACATTTTTCAAGTAGTGAGAGAAGTGGTGAATAGCTTAGATAGGGTAGATTCTAAGGTAACTGAGAGCGCACAAGATCTGCTTTCTGATACTCAAAACCAATGTAAATTAGCTTTCATTAAATCAAACTTCACATTTTTGATGGATACCATAACCCTCCTTGAAGAAAGTGGCATGACATCTGATAAGTCGATTGAGTTAGTGAGGATTGGAGAAGAGAGGATACAAAATGTAAAAGGAGAGATTGGGGACAAAATTAGACAAACTTAAATTTGTGTTGGACAAAAATAAAGGATACCAAGCAGTTTTTCAGATTGCTGATATCCTATCAGGAGAAAACCTCATAACTTATATTTTTGAACAGGATTTAACAGGAAGTGACATAGTGTTTTACAAATATGCACCTATAACATCTGAGGAAGTGGAGAGACGTTTCTCAAAGTATAAAACAGTTATGGCTGACAACCACCGTTCCTTTACTTTGCATTTCCTGAAGATGACCATTGTGGTGTACTGGTGTGTATTGGCTAATGGGTACAGTAGCTTATTTTTTCATATTTTATAAAATTGAAAATGACCTGATGAATTTATAATTTATTTATTATTTAGTAGTAATAATTGCATTATTTACTAAGAAAGTTAATTTTAAAATGTGGTTATTCGAACCATATATTCATAATTTATCTGTGACAGATATTAATTTTTTATGATGAAAGAAATTGTTAATTTTTGCTAAGTCATTTTTGACATTTTATGTGCATCTTTTATATTTTAAGGGCATTTTATAGCTCATTTTTAGAGAACTTTTAGGTCAACAACTTCCGGGCTGCACTAATTACCCTAGTCTAAATATAATATTTATCAACTATTTAATTTTACTTGCATATATAATTTTAAATTAGATTAGTGAATTATTTTTACTAATTCTCTTCGTCACTTATTCATTAAATTGCTATTTATATAACGTTTTTAATTAATTAAGTATAATAGTTTTATTTTTAATCATTTAATCATTTCTTTCTTCCACAGTTCAACACATTTAATTAGCACACCATATAATTAAATTGAGTTAATTAATTTAGATCACTTGGATGCTTACTAAATTGAAAAAGTACGTCAATAGGAACTAAAGGGATGCTTGGTTGACAGATCGTTCATCGCTGTCACAAGGCAGTTCCAACAGTGGGGTGTCTTCCAGCCATAAATTGTTAAGAATTGAGCATCATAAGATCTGAGTTGGCTGCAGCCACAACGAAGGTGGTAGCCTCAATGAATTTACGGATGTTTAATATTCATGTCCTCCACCAATCCTCCCTCTCCCTCTCCCTCTCTCTCTCTCTCCCCCCTAATCATATTGTGACTGCATACCTTAGTACTCACTATATCTTAGTGAGAGTATTAATTATAGTTATCCGTAATGTCATTCCTATATCAGCTGCTTGAAGACATTTTGATAAAATCCTTACCTTTTATCGTTAGTGCAATTCGATACAGATTCACAAAGGGAGGCAGGCTAATGCAAATAAAATACAATCTAATTGAGGAAGGAAAGTGAGTCAGAATGACGTGCTAATTTCAGGCAACCCCGTCGCGTCATTAGCGGGTCGCTTCTTGCGAAACTCATTTGTCTTCAGTGATTAAATGATTTCTCCGAGAGATGGCAGTGAAGCTATTAAATATGGCACGGGCTTGCTTAGGGGTAATCTTATTACGGTGCCACATTCCTGTTAATGTGAGAGATATTAAAGCTTTTGATGATGCCAGTGTAATCTCCTGTTGACAGTCAGATGTTTACAAATCCACACGGTTGCCTGGTTACCGACGTAACTTAGTTTTGTTCGCCCTCCTTCGTAATCCACTCTTTCTAACAGTCCCTCGTTACCAATACCAACTTGCTTTCGGATGCTTTCCGGGGTTTGGGAGCTTCTGCTCTGGTGGCATCAAAGATTTTCCTCTCCTGAATCTACAAACGACCCCCTTAATAAAGGATTTAATCATTGACAAAGGACTGCCAGGGAATCTTTAGTCCTTCCTAGGACGTAAAAGGACATTTTGCTATAGCAACCAAGTTGGTAAATTGGGTAGGATTTCGATGTTTTGAAGATACTTCATCGCGATTCGTAAGCTGCTTCTCTTAAAGCGCTCCATCTTCTGGTAAGACTGTAAAGATTTCAGCCTTTTCTTTCTTGTTATTATTGTAATCTCACTTCGATCATTACCCATTAACGGTGTCTTAATGCTACATGCAACATTTCTGTCATTAATGGTGCATTAAATAATTCTAAGATAATATTTAAACTATTCCAAGATGTTTATTTTCGTTATATCACATGTAGTCACATGTTTTATCTTTTAATATTAAGATACTAGATTTCTGATATGTTGGAATTTCATCACAAGGAAAGCCTATTGATTACAATTTTATTCACTTTATATCATAGCTGTACGTGCTAGAAGTGATACGTCTTTGTGGGAGATGGTTAAAAACCACTGAATTAAACCTCATGGTTCATGTACTTCGGTTGCATGTACCTCGGTCATCAGATGTACATCTTGTTCAAAGCTATGCCTCCTCAACAATGGAGGTTGAAGGTTAACTTCATCTATTGTCGTCTCAGAAGTGCAAGATAAAGTATTCTAATAAAAGACGTCGAAGAACAAAAGCTCACTCTGTGTTAAGTTACAGCATTACAGTGAAGAATTTGACAGCTGATGTTTACGGCAGACACATTGGAAACGTGATAGTGGATGTGTTGAAAGGTAATAAACGAAGTCGACCAGTGTTCATAACTTAATGATGTAATGAGACTTTTTTAGATCTTCTAGTGAAGATTGCAGAACTATACATTTGCAAAGCTGTCGAAGAATTTGGAAATCTCCCCCGTGAATCTCTAATACTACAGTATACGAGGGTCTTCTAATAAGTCTCGGGCCTCCTCGTAGAGATGGGGCAGCTGGGCTAGTTGAACACCATATGGCTTAACCCTAGACTAGCTAGTATGCGTAGTTACAGGTCAATAGCTCGTTTACTTATTTAATGACAGCTTTATAAACAAGACAAGTGTAGAGTATTCCCGAAAATGGAGCCTTTAGATAAACAAGCAGTGATTAAACACGTGGATTAGAAAGGCCTAACGCCTAAAGAAATCAAGGAGGTAATAGACAGTACATGGAAAGACTCTGCCGCTTCATATACGAGGGCTGTTCAACAAAGAATGATCACTTTTTTTAAAAAAAAAAAAAAACGTACTTTTACTCATCCTCAAAATTTTCATCGTCGTTCTTAAAATAGTCTCCCCTGAATGCCATGCACTTGTCCCAGGGTTTCTGTCAGTCTTCAAAGACATGCTGGAAACAATTTCTGAGAGATCCTTCAAAATCATCTCCACAGCCTTCACCACTGCTTCTGATGATGGATAATGCCTCCCACGAAGGCGTTTCTTTAAGTTATGGAACAGAAAATATCACATGGGGCTAAATCCGGACTATAAGGAGGGTGAGGGATGCACTTCACCTTGAGTTTTGCAAGATATTCAGCAAACATTGGAATATGCGGCCGCGCATTATGGTAGTGCAGCATCCAGCCTGCTTCACGGTTTGTGGTCTTCTGCGCTGATATGGACTTGCAATGTTTTCAGGACATCCGTGTAGTATTGTCCAGTTACTGATGTGTGTGCAGGTGCAAAATGCTGATAAACCATTCCATGAATATCAAAGAATCAGAATTTCCCGGCACAAGCAACCACTTTTGCTCTTTTCGGGTTGATGATGAAGGAGATTTCCACACTGAGCTTTGCCGTTTGCTCTCAGAATCAAAATGATACAGCCAAGTTTCATCAGCAGTGATTACGTTTGAAAAAAGCTCCGGATATTCCTCAAACATCAATTTAACTGCATGCAAAATGGCATGTGAATGTCCTTTTGTTCCGCAATCAACAGTCTTTGAACCCATCGGGCACAAGCACGTCTCATGTGTAACGTTTCTGTCACCAACGTGTGGGTGGCACCCACTGAAATGTTCAGTATTTTAGAAAGTGATCTTAAGGTAATTCGTCGATCCTCTCTCACAATAGCAGCAGCAGTGTTGATGTTTTCTTCTGTAAGAGCAAGCAGTAACTGGAACACCGGGACCACCTTCCTTTGAAATTGATTGTCTCCCCTCCTTAAACATTTTAAACCACCTTCGAACTGTACTGTAGGGAAGAACAGACTCTCCTTAGTCCTCCTGTAACTTTGTGTAGGCCACAACTGAAGATTTTTTGAGCCGAAAGCAGAACTTCAAAGCCGCATATTGTTCCTCGCGTGTTACTTTCATTACAGCAGTAGGCGATACTGAACATGTCTGAACTTGCGTGGTTCTCACAGGTGGAAACCAGGAGTACCAACAATGAAACTATTACGGCGTGTTTGTTTCACATTAAGCTAAGAGAATATAATGAGATTGAATTGTAGTGCGAAAAGTTATGACCGTAAAAATTGTGATCATTATTTATTGAACAGGCCTCGTACAAAGATTAAACAGTGGGTTGGAGAGTTTAAAATGACACATACGAGCATTAGTGATGGGCCTTGATCGTCATCTCCAGAGATCATTGAAAAAAGTTCGTCGTTTAGTACGGGAAGACAGCCGATTGCAGTTGTTTGAGAAAGTCGAGGCTGTAAACATATCAAAGTAATATTTTCAGAAATTTTGTGGGGTTTTCACAAGGTCTGTACAAGATGGGTGCCACGTTTGTTGATATGCATCGAAATTTGCAAAGATAAACTGTTTATGACAAGAATTCGGAGCTCTGCCGTAGAAAACCCAGTACATTTTGGGTCGTTTATTACCACGGATGAAACTTAGATACATTACTACACTCAAGAAAGTAAGTAACAGTCAAAACAGTGGATTGCACAAAGTGAACCAACTCAAAAAAGAGAAAGTCAATTTGATCAGCTAACAAGGTTATGAAGACTGTTTTCTAGTATGCATAGGGAATTATTTTTATTGATTAATAGGGAAAGGGTATAAGTATCACTGGTGACTACTACGATGCTTACTGCATCGTTTGAGAAGAAGTCCTCATTTGGCAAAGAAAACATCTTGTTTCTTCACGACAATGCTATGGCCCATCGCTCAGTCATTGCAATTGGGAGAAATAGGCGAAAAATTTCGTATTGCTTGAACATACACCCTATTTGCTAGATCTAACACCAAATCACCTGTTCCCGAACCTCTCGGAGACGAATATTTCACAGCAACGAGGTCAATGATGCAGTAAACAGGTATTTAGAGGACCATCATAGATTACAGTATGGGGATGGTTTAATTAAATTAGAACAGAAATTGTGAGGCCCTGGACTTATCAGCCGATCTTCGTGCATGTATGTGCAAGACCACAATTATAAATGATTAAAATATGTATCATCTCTGAAATACCTGCAATACACAATCAGCGCTATCGGCATGTCGTGTACAGAGATTCAGAAACAGTGTGTATGTTCTATAGTAGTGAGTTAGAATGATGCACTTGAAAGTGGAACGAGTGGTGCAATGAATAAAGTGGAAAAACGGATGCTCTCAGAGTGAACGTGCACAGATACCATAAATTTCACTTTCGACAGCAGGAATCGAATATGGGCCAAGTAAATGAAAGGCCAATTGTCTGACGAGCAGCCTCTTCGCCGCCAGCGACTAATGATAACGAGAAAGACCCGATCAAACGACATTAAGGCACAATTGCATTTTGTTACCATTCTTATCATCCCTATTTAACAGTAATTAGTATATGACCCTTTATGGTAATTACCTTACGCCTCCGCAACGCGTACCATGTTGAGCAGTAAGCAGTCCATCCACATTGACGGACTGATCAATAACACTTTGTCATAAACAAAATTCCATTGAAATATGACGGAAATAGCAGTTTTTTCTAATTGTTAATATTGGTACCAAAATATACCTAAGTACTTAAGAAAAGCTGTAATGTTGCAAAGCTTCTTCAAATGAGCCTAATATGCCAGTAAATTACAGTTCCGTTATCCATTAATATGGTTTATTCATACTTTAAGGTACTGTGATAATAATATTCTGCTATAATATTTAATATAAGATCTTGAAAATTTCAAAGTCCTTCAGAACAAGTAGAAACTGATATGTATTTTGCTTCATTCATGAAGAAATTTTATATGATTGTATACATGGTGTCCCAAAATTAGACAATTTCTCCGATTTCGCCAGATACACAGGTTATTTATGCCATAAGGTCCTTCTGAGATTCAGCAGGTGTTTCATACACTACAGTCTCTGTGTGCCCCCACAAAAAACTCAAGTGGAGTAAACTCAGGGAATCACACCGGCCAGGCAATGGGTCCACCTCTGTCTATCCAGTGATTACCCTATATTGCCGTAAGATGACGTGCTTCAGCACCAAATGAACCGTTGCTCTATCATATTAAAGCCACGTGTCTTGTCTGATATGAAGGGGACTGTTTCCATTAGATCAGGCAAACCTTATTGCAGAAATATTAAGTAATTTTAAGCAATGAGTCGGACCGCCAAAATGTATGGTCCCATTAAGGAGTTATCTGCAATACCGGCCCAAACATTAACACTAAATCTCAGTTGATATGACCTCTGAAATGAGGCATGGGAAGGCCGAAAGCCCAAACATGTAAATTATGACAGTTAAATTATAGCTTATGTGTGAAAATTGCTACAGTGTAAACATGATATGGGATGTAAGCAGTACATCGTTTTCAATTTTGTCCAGATATCACTGCAATAATTGTTGTCGCAGAGGATAGTCTTAAGGCCTTATTGCGTGGATCCTTTCAAGGTGAAAAGAGTACAATAACTTTCCTGCAGAATTCTTCCTAAAGGACTACGACTTAAGAGCAAATGTCAAGCGATGGCGTGAGTACTAGCTGGAGGATTGTTCTCAAAGCACCGCAACACATCTTCCTCGTTCTGAGAAGTTTGTACAGAACATGGTTGTCCTTGAGTTTCTGCTCGTCTAGCCAGGGAGAAGTTCTTATCAAAATATGTTTACAATAATTCTATATATCAGCTTCCGAAGTTTGTCTATATACATACACAATATACGTCTATATACGCTCTCTCTATATACATAAAAATGTAAATTTACTTACGATTTTAAAGTTAAAACTTCCAGAAAGCTCTACCAAATTTATACGGGATAGAATTTTTATAAGATTCTAAGCTAAAATTAGGTTTAGTAGCTTTAATTTTAAGTTAGCAACTTGATTTTGGAATATCGACCTTTTAATGAAAATATTTTTAAAGTAACTTATTGCTATAGTTGAATGAAATATGACAGGCAAGTAATACGACAAACGGATCACACCTATAGACAAATAATTAGCATTTGGAAATAAACGTATAAATTTAGTGACGTATAAACAGGTGAGGTGTATATAGGCATGGTTTAACCAAGAGACATTCCCCTCTATTCCTCATTTCAGCTGGTGTTAGCAAGAAGCCGCGGTACACCAAGGGATAAGCGGTTAACGCCTGTAATCAGGTTGCCGGCTAATCCTGCAGGCTAAATGGTGCATCTTTCCCTGCAATGTCGTATAGTGGAACAAGTTTATGTTCAAATTGAGCTTAGTGTTACCCACATGCATACTCTGAGAAAAGCCTCTATCTAGTAACTGGCCCTTACCGACATTCGAACTCAGGAAAATTCCTGAATGTTAGAAATTCGCGCTACCCACATGGTATGGAGTTTCGTGTTAAATATTTATTGCAATGGATATGTTATTCATTTAATTTAAGATCACTACCATTTATTCTCATTTGATAAGTAACAACATGAAGGTAGAGGAAAAAATTATTTATTTTTAAAACCAAAAATAATGATTAGTGAATCATACAAGATTACTAGTTTGAATTCCACTCGACCACCTCTCTGACCCTGTTTTTTATAGTTTTCCCTGCACGACAGGCGAATGCCATGTAATGCCATGGAAATGTCATATTATGTGGCTGTGCTGAATTACTGAAAGGAACAAATTTCTACAGACAACGTTACCTACGTGTAGCACTTCACAAATAAATAAGTAAGTAAGTAGGTAGGTAGGTAGGTAGGTAGGTAGGTAGGTAGCTAGGTAGGTAGGTAGGTAGGTAGGTAGGTAGGTAGGTAGGTAGGTAGGTAGGTAGGTAGGTAGGTAGGTAGGTAGGTAGGAAGGTAGGTAGGTAGGTAGGTAGGTAGGTAGGTAGGTAGGTAGGTAGGTAGGTAAGTAGGTAGGTAGGTAAGAAGGTAGGTAGGTAGGTAGGTAGGAAGGTAGGAAGGTAGGAAGGAAGGTAGGTAGGTAGGTAGGAAGGTAGGAAGGTAGCAAGGTAGGAAGGTAGGAAGGTAGGAAGGTAGGTAGGTAGGTAGGTAGGTAGGTAGGTAGGTAGGTAGGCAGGCAGGCAGGCAGGCAGGCAGGCTGGCAGGCAGGCAGGCAGCCAGGCAGGCAGGCAGGTAGGTAAGTAAGTAAGTAAATAAATAAATGAATGAATGAGTGAGTGAGTGAGAGAGTGAGTGAGTGAGTGAGTGAGCGAGCGAGTGAGTGAGTGAGTGAGTGAGTGAGTGAGTGAGTGAGTGAGTGAGTGAGTGAGTGAGTGAGTGAGTGAGTGAGTGAGTGAGTGAGTGAGTGAGTGAGTGAGTGAGTGAGTGAGTGAAGAAAGGAAGGAACGAACGAACGCATTAACTTTAAAATTGTCTCAACAAAAACATGGAACTAACAATGAGAATTTTCCTGCAATGATTTATTACGAGTTTCAACGTGGATTATCAAGACAAGAGTGCATCGATCAACCAACTTCCACATTTTTTGACGAAGCTCCATCTTTTGTCGCTATGAAAAGCTGCTATGACGTATTTAATCCTGGCCGTCATTTGCTCAATCGTAAAGTTTGTGAAGGTCATCCAAAATCAGTTGTGCCAGAAAACATTGATGCTGCGCATAAACTAATATTGCAAGGTCAGCATGTTGCTTATTGTGAGATTGAGACAATCCCATTTCCATCAGCATACATAAAATATTGCAAGATTATTTAGCCATTTAAAGCGTTTGCTCCCGTTGGATCCTATATAATTTGATACAATCTCGAAAAGATGCTCCTGTGGATTGATGCACAAAAATGTTCAAGAAATACAATGACGGTGACTCAAAAGATGTATATACTGTGTTCATTTGTACTCTTTATTTCCCACCCTCCGATTGAGCAAGAATGACGTCATAGTTGACTGGCGAGCCTATCTTGAAATCATAGTGCCGTCTACCGAGAATAAGCGGAACAGTAAGCAAATTTCAGCTCTCTGAGTATGTTTCTCTGTTAACTAATACAACCAGCTTCCCTGAATGCGAACAAAGAGCACCGCGTCTTCATGGTTGAATGCTACATTTACATCAGCATTAAAATTGATGCGACATATAAATAGAATTTAAACCGATGCATATAGGAGTTTATACAACTTCTTCAGACAAGTCCCTCGCAGCGTAATGTCTAAAGTGCCCAGGTACCATCAAACTGACATACCTTTGTTTGCAACATAAACGTCTCAAGTTTTATCAGTACACGATATAATTTTTTTTGTCATTCTCACACTTAATTACAATGTCTAATAACGTTTGTATCCTTATGTCTTTCAAAACCAATAGGTGCATCAAACATTTGCAACATACAGCACCAGTTACTCGCACAAAGAGAGACAATGGACGCTATAAAATAACTAGATCCAATCTATAAGCAATACATATTGTTATGAAAGAAGGGCTTCAAGCATACCTTCTCGCAGTACAGAGTTTAAGGGGAAAGAGAGAAAGGAAATATAAGAAAATGGACACATATAACTATGTACTAGAGATATTTTCTTGTTTAGACTTGGATAACAGCTTTATACATATTATAACACTAATTTATTTTTCATTCCTAGAACATGTTCTGCTAATTTTCTGGTTTGTATTGAAATTACACAGTGAGGAGACTGTCGGTGGTAGGAAAGAATTGAGATCAAATTGAAATATTTGTATTTGATACGACATGTTTGTAATATGCATATATGTCTACTATAGCAGAAAAACAGATTTGCATTGTATAATAAGTGTTCATAGACTTGTGATTTCGTATATTATTCATGGTATACTTTTATGGCTGCATAATTAGCTTTGCAGTGCATTGCAGTGCCAGACCCATCTCTCAAATAATATATTTACCTGCCGGTAGAGGGAGGCCTGAGAGCTGATCTCAGCACGTCAAATACGATCGCAGGCCACTAGGGGAATCGTGCATAATCTCGGTCATCAGCGATGCTACTGATGACGTCAAATTTTGTGCAGTAAAATTACAGATAAAAATGAACACCCTGTATACGATTGTAACAGCTGGCGAATCATGGATCTATGCTTATGAACCGGAACGTAAACAGCATTCAACTGCATGGGTGTGCCCGCCTCGGTAGCGTAGATGGTAGCACGTCTGCCTCACGTTCAAGAGGTCCCGAATTCGAATCTCGGTCAGGGTGAGTTACCTGGATAAGGTTTTTTTTTGAAGCTTTCCCTTATCCTGAAAGACCAATGTCGGGTAACTCTAAGCTCCATGGACCCCGGGCGCATTGACCATCATTTCATCCATTTCATTCATTGTCCGATATGACTAAATGTTGGAACACGTAAATTACAAAAAATGTATGGGTGTTTCAAGATGAAATAAATCCAACAGAAGTTGTTTGCACTCGAAGTACTTCGAATAGTCTCCTGATTTTTCAATGAAACTGTCCACGTGGCAAGAATGCATTTAGAGGTACGTGAAACGGCCAATGCCGAATGGTACATAACCATCTGTGTTCCAGAAGTCTTCGGTGAAGTAAGGAGAACTAAAAAGAACCGTAGGATAGTTTTTAATCAAGGTAATGCGAACGAAGGTATATGTCGTCTAGCAACAGAGTATTTGAAGGCTCAAAAATCGAACTGATGGGTCATCCGCCATACAGCCCTGATATGACACACAATAACTTCTTTTTGTTCCCAAATATCAAGAATAAATTGCATGGACAACTATTTTCATCGGCAGAAGAAGTCGTTGATACCTTAAAAAATCATGTTTTGGAGGTGTCTGAAAAAAACTGCAATAAATGCTTTGACAAATGATTCATACGGATGTAAAAGTGTAGTATTTATAAAGGAACATATTTTGAAAAGCAAACAGTAGTTTTCAATCCGAAATTTTTTTTAATTATTACACTCAAAATATAAGTAGTGCCCATCATATGCGGTACAACAAGTAGGCTAGAAGGTAAAATCTGCTACTGGTAATATCGGCAGCTACCTGTAATAGGTGACACTCGGTGAACATTTGTTTTCATACTGACGTGTATGTACGCTATGCCATAATGCTGTTATATTTCCACAGCAGATAAACAAAATACATTAGCTTTGTCCACTGCCTCTAAGCGAACACTGCAGCTGTACACTTTATACGCTGGGTTCGATATATTCTCCTTTAGTGTTTGTGGTAAAAAAGACAAATATGACGGTGTGTATACTGGCCTTTGGGATGTACTTGTCGGGTCTCCAATAAAACGCTGCTGACCAGTCATATACAGTTTACCATTACATCAACTGCTTTCGATTAGGTTTTATGACACACCGATCGCTTTAAGCGCTTCACAAAAATATTTCTCTCGGGAAAACTGGGTGATCTAGGCTAAAGGAAGGATCTATACATTCTGCAATTTCGACACAAAATCTAACCTAATTACGAAATGAAGATAACACAGGTAGAACGACTACCGTTCCCAAATAGTGTCCTAAATTATCCATGTTATCTAATTTATTTAGGGATACATATACAGATACAAGAGTTTCAAGGTTCAATTCTTGGATTTACCAGATAAAGCAGGGAAGACAGGTAGTAGCGGTGTGACGTCAGCTCTGCCAGCTCTCACAGCAAAATATGCTCCCGAACGAAAGACAGGTTAGCGTGTGACGTCACCGCGTTGATTACTGCTCTCGAAGGGGAAGGAATAGTTTGATGTGTGCGTGTAGGAAAGTCAGGAAACGTGTTGGGTGTTAATAATATGTACAACTTACAATCTGGATGTTGTATTATTAATGCTGACTGCTTTAATTACACAATTGGTCATGTTATAAAGTAAATAAAATAAAACATCCAGTAATTTTCTCTGCGAAATAGAGGAGACCCATTCAGAACAAAATTATTTGGACATTTTCCTCCAGGTTCTGTTTCGTTTTTCTTTAACTAGTTTATCAATGCCAGGACGTAATGTCTGGGAAATCTGTAATCGAATACTGCACGCTGGATTGTGATGCGACAAGGTACTTCGGGGTTTTGACTTAGCTAATTTCATAACAGAAAAAAAATTGTTCGCAGACGTATGTCGAGCCAAACATACACAATGTCCGTGCGTCAAGTGAATACAAGCTCGGAAATCTGGTTTGGGGTACATTCTTGGAAAAAAAAAATCAGCCAAGTCTTTCTTGTATGTATATTAGTCCTTCAATAAATCGTCACATTGTAAATTTAACATTTGCATTAGGTACGTGGCAGCTACATTGTTGTCATTGAGTGCGCTAGACCTGACTGAACCCTCAAATTCTGTACTCACTGCCTCATTTATATAGGCAACTTGGTGCTATTCGTCACATGCAGTGCAGGCTCCAATCCCGACTAATGTATGTCACAACTCTCTGTGCTGTCTTCCTCTGAGATAAGGCCTAAACAATTGAGTCACTTAATATCTGACTTAAATATGACTTGTCTTTCTTTAAGAAAACCAAAGCAAAAATGTTTGACAAAAACGTATTTTACTTTTATTAGTCTTAACAGGACGAAATTTATGATTAATGCCAGAACAAAAGATATTTATAAAATACATTTAAAGTTTGAATGTTCTGCAAACCAGCTAGTCTTTATCTACTTAGCAATATGTAAATAAAAACATCGAAACTAAACGTAGTGGAAAAACGTCAGATGTGGTGAAGTGAGGTATCTTTCTTTATCCGTTCTTTGAAAGGAATTCGTAAAATTTTCAAGTAAAAGTTTGCACAAAAATGGTTTCATTGCACATTTTCTTTTTGTACGAAGGTGATATACAAGAAACTGAGGGAATGCTGAAGTGCTTAATGGCATATCGCAATTACCTATATGGAATGAACGAGAAACAAAAACACTTAGCACTTTAAGAATATAGGAACATCTAAGAAAGTTAAACATCTCGGAAATTTTTATATTTATTTAATATAAATTTTGAGTTTTAATCAGTAGTACCTTTAATAATAAGCCTTTTCTTAAAAATGCATGTTCCAATAAAGGCACCCAAAATACAATTGAAATTAAGAGGAATTCGCGGGTTAATAGCAGAAAACCGTGTATTTAATGAGGGTGATCGCAAACCAAGGAGATTCGATTCTGTTGTTTCCTCAGCAATTTTGGCAACGTGCAATCAGCAGTTGCCTACATGAGGAGAGACAACGCGACCTAATCAGCAGAATTGATTCTAATGTAAGCAGAAACACCGCAAAAACGTGAATCAAGTTTACGTTCATTGGGGATTCCGCGTTGTTTACAGTGTACTTTGCTCAATACTATCAAAAAGTGGTGGAAGTTCTCTATATTACAAAAATCCAAAAGGTAAGTTTAACGTTACTGTTATATTTCTGCCCAATTTCACCAACAAGCCTTAAAATCGACATTAACAAATGCAACACCACAACTGTCATAACGTAAACAGAACTGCTAAAATTATTGCACTTCACTATTCTCTGTAAATGTTAACAAACAGGTGTTAATGCTGAAAGATTTCTAAATGTTACAGATATAGAAGGCTGTGGATGAATTGTATTATTTTCTGAACGTACTGCGATGCGCATTTGTTTTAATTTTCGTTTACACACAGTTGAAAAATGGTAGTTGAACAAAATGGGAAGAGAAGATGTGGGAACAATTTCTTATCAACAGAGAAAAAATCGTTAGTTCAATTAGTAATTAAATATAAGGATAGATGCGGTAAAGGTAAAAGAGTAACATGTGACGAGGTAGAAATTGGAAATGAGTCTAATTCAAATGCAAACGTCACAACCAGAAGTACGAAGCAACTTCGTCAAGTCCGCCTCGGTAGCATAGATGATAGCGTGTCTGCCTCACATTCAAGAGGTAAGTTACCTGGATAAGGTTTTCTCGGGGTTTTCCTTTATCCTGAAAGATGAATGTCGAGTAACTCTAAGATCCATTCCATTCATTATCCGATAAGACTTAACGTTGGAGAACGTAAATTACAAAAACCCTTCCTCAATATTACGTACATTTAAAACGAGGTACGAAAAAGGACAGAAGTTACGAGTGACTTGAACGTTTCAAGACGGTAGGTGCACGGTGTATTATCCACAGGATTCAGTGAATTACAAAATTATTTATACTTGAAGCAAAGGCGAGAACGCCATGTTCTAGACTCTCTTGCACTTCCTCAGTAACTTCCATGGAAGATGTTCTTCTGGTAGATACTCAAAATCATCTCTCCTCATAAGCCGATCTCTATTAGAATGCCATTTAGAGGTCTAAATAGAGCAAATCGTTATCAAAAGCTGCGTTCAAGCTCGACACCTTTACAATTCTACGATTATTAACGACTTAACAAAAATATGGCCTGTTAGTTTAACAAGAGGTTTAACGCTAGTGTTAAGCTAAACATTATACCTCGCCTTTAACTGCAGTGGTAATATCTGCGGCCGTTCTCCTTTGGAACTTACCGAGGAGTTAACCCGTTAACGTTGGATTGAAACATTAGATCACGTATACATTCGCACCCTCACTCATACGTCCAGACTGGGGAAGAGGGGGAATCATCTTGGTAGGAGAAAAATCCCCAGCTAAGGGGCCAGCCTGCTAACACTGTGGCTGTAATACAATTTTTGTTATAATTATTGCTAAATAGCCGTTTAAGTATTAACATCTGTTAATGAAATCGGGCATTAGTGTGTAGAACCGCAGCAAGGGAACTTAATCTGAAAATGAACGAACTGCATGCGCAAACTGCCTTCTGCTGTTGGAAGCGGGAAGGTTAAAACAGTTGATAAACCGTCATGGTCGAAACACGGCAGAGAAAGGGTTCTAATGAGCGGTGAGAAAGTTATAATTTTGAACGTGTTTCACAAACTATGCGAGAAATATCCCACTTTGACCATTAAAGATGTAACATGAAAACGTAAGTTTCAGGTGTATGGGCACTAAACCGCATTAGTGCGTAGCGTAAGGTTAAAAACCGGGAAAAGTAAAACGCCAGCAATGGAAGTTCAATGTGAGGAATTTGCAGCAATCAGCACATGTTCGATTTCTTGTTTATCGCTTTAAGACCAACGTCTCAAATATATGGTTATTACTACACGTGCTTAGATGAAGTCTTGCTAAAAGTTAATAATTTCAATCTTCGTATGTATCAGTAGAGTGTCCGTAAGCATTGTTGTGCTGCTGCCGGTCACGCGCGGGCAGGAAAGAAAGAGACAGTGCGACGCACAGCGCTAAACGCTTCCCGAGAGAGAAAGAGACAAAGAGATATCTGGAAAGTTCTCTCCTCTCACTGCGTTGTGAAAGGCCGTGAAACTCCGGCAGCTTTCGAGCGATCCAGTGAGTTCTAGAAAAATGAGTGCAGGTGTAAAAGAGCCACGGCTAGTCAGTCGGTGGCTAGTTGAGAACAGTTAAATTATGTGTAGTGGACCTTTGAAGTGTACCGTAAGTGAACTCTTTTGTCTGTTTACGTGTAGTGAAGCAACGAGAGACTGCGTTGGTGTATGTTACGTCATTTTAGAGCCTGTAAGGGGTGTAAAAAGTGTATTTTCACTGAAATAAAGACCATTTTGAATTTCTGCAAACCCGCAAAGTCATAATATGCTAGAAGCTTTATAAAACAGAATTATAGCTCGATGTTCCATTTTCCGTTTACAATTTTAATAACGTTTCAAATTTCTGCGCCATGTAATACACGCGCCCCGATGAAACTATAGGCAATATTTCTAAACTTATAATATTCATTTAAACTTTTTGTTTAACTGCAAACTAGCGGTAATGTTTCGCCAGAAATAAAGAACCGGAAAATGGAGCCTGCGCCGTCGTGCGTCGACCAGTAGAACTAACGCGCTGATTACGGTCTGGTCTTGATGACATTTTTTATAAACGTGATTGCATTCCTTAAAATTAATGTAATGCGTATCTACCAGAAGCTAACTTAAATCATGCAAATTGTTGTTATATCACGCTGTGGTTACAGAAAATATTTCTATTTGATGTGCTCCCTACCATCTTCACGCCAGTTTCTCTATTCTCTTCAAATTGTATTTGCATTTACAGAATCAGGACATAGAAAATCGACAACCACATAGAAAACTACTTTTCCTAAGTTTTATACAGCTAAAACAATGCGATGGCGAAGACTACTTTCGACAACTGCTTGCATTAAACATATAATATGTAAGTTGTACTGCGGACTTCTATAAGACCTTTCAAAAGCATTAATACACATGAAATTATAAGCAGAACATAATTAGCAATAACAAGGTCAAAGTCGTGTTATGTATTTTAATAGAAATTATAAATTCAGTAGCACAATTTAAAATTTAAAATAATATCGAATTTTAAAATTAATTAGAAATGCATTAATAAAAAGCTAAATGTATAGAATATGCGTTTCACCTACAGATGTTTGTAGACTCCAATTAAGGTGTTTAATAAAATTAGACATGCATTAAATTTTAAACAGAATATAAAAACCAATAGTATTTTATAGGTTCGCATATTGGATTTTAGTAATAATTACGAATGGATAAGTAAAAACTGAATTTTAAAAACATAAAACAGACAGAAACAGAGACTATTTTACAATTCCTAAAAAGACCTCGAAATTTGACACTGATGCTTCAATGGAAATATATGTTTTGGAATCTGGATCTATAGACCTAAGGAAAGCCTTTTACGAAAAAGGACCATTATCATATATGTGCATTTTTCTTCTTGTGTGACTATTAATTATGCAACACGCAAATGAAATTTCGATTAAATAACAGAGTTGACATTTTGATTAAAAGTTTTCTGAGGCACACACGAAATTTACAGGAATACATGCCACTCCTTTACCTCCTTAGCATGGAAATATTTTTATCATTTTCTTCTCAAAATATCTCTAACAATTTCGACTAGCATCTTGCATGTTCAACATTTTTAATTAATCTTTATGCGTATACCGTAATTTTTATCTTTATTTGATTGTATTTTGCTTCATAATAACAAAAACATTCTGGAAAACGCTTACTTGAGGAAAGGTAGAGTTAACTACCCAGAGAAGCATAATGCTGACTCATAGACCTCGTACTACTTAAAACTAATGCCTAAAAAGTCCCGAAATATATCATCTGAGATTAAAGCTACTGGAGGTGGACACTCAGGCTATATATAGTCTGCCAACACCTCGGTCATTTGGTCAATCGATTGAGCTTACTAAAATACATAATACAATCGGTGTCAGACACATACTTTCATACCATTGGTACTGCATAAAATATTTCAAGTTCAAATTTAAAACTTTCCTAATCACCATCTAAAGAATGTGTTTCAACGCCTGACAATTCTTCCTTTTTTCATTTGTTTCTGGCAAAAGCGACTAAACAATATTTCTATTCTGTTTCTCAGTGTTGCAACCTGTCGTCCTAATTTGAAACAATTAAACAAATGCACATCGCATTTAACGTAGCGGAGATACAACAATCCCTTCCGTCTACTAACAGAGGACAATGCAGAGTTCCTCATGGCGTATCGCTTCTCCCGCGACCTTACTGGGTTCTCCCACTACCGCTGCAGTTGTGCACCGAGCTAGCGGTATGCACTCATCCAGAATCACCAATGCATTATTGTGAATGGTTTCTTTCATCAGTGAATGGCGTTTAATTGATCCACAGCTTCTGTTATTTACCAAAGAGGCGTGGTTCTACCGTACTGTTCGTGTCAACACTCAGTACTGGTCTCTGAAAATCCACCTCACGTTCAAGAAATCCCCCATTAAAATCGGACAGTTGGAGTTTGGTTAGCGCTAGACGTATAATCGATGCAGTATTCTACAAGCAGACTGTGAATGCATAGAGAAACCGAAATGAGATTTTGACGTCATTTTAACATGGACTGACGGAAGAAGAGAAATAATATGGGTGGTTTCAACAAGATTCTGCCACTGCCCATACAGCGGAGGAGTCCATGAATAAAATTAGGGAAGTGTTTGACAATAGAGTGATGAGTAATGATGTATGGCTCTCTCGCTCCCCCGATCTAATAGTGTATGCTCCTCCGATCTAACCGTAAGTTTTACTTGTGGGGTAACCTGAAACACAAAGTTTACAGGACAAGTACTCATACGTTGGGAAGAACTGAAACAAGTATTGAAAATAAAATCGGAAACGCTACATTGGCCCATCTTAATCGCGTGACACAGAATATGTTCTCCCAATATACGAGGGGGTGTCAAAGTTTTAATTATCACCCGGTAGTTTTTATACTACAGTGATGAAAAATTTCACTGTCATCATTGATCGCTCGAGGTATTATGCTGATAGTTTCAGTGATTTGAGTCCTTTTGTTTTTTACAGTGAGTGCCAGAAGTGACTGAGGTGTAAGATGGAGAGAATTGAAGCTCGTAGTGTGATCATGTTCCTGCACTTGAAGGGCAAAACCGCCCGGGAAATCCATGATGAGATGACTGCTGTTTGTGGAAATTATTGCCCATCGTATGACATTATTGTGAGATGGAAAAGGAATTTTCAAGCAGGTCAAATGTCCCTGAAAGATGAGCCAAGAGCTGGTGGACCGTCATTGGCAGACGATGCTGTCACAGTGAAGAAAGTAGAGTGTTTATTACTGGAAGACAGACCAGCAACCATCCAAAGATCATGTAGTTATGGTAGGGTGTGGAAAATTATTCATAACGAACTGCACATGTCTAAGGTGTCTGCACGGTGGATTCCACTTTTGCTAACGCCTTTCCAAAAGCAAACATGGCGTAGCCTTTCAAGACAGATATTGATGCTGTTGAAACAGGATGAAGATGGTTTTTAATCGTCTAGTAACCATGGATGAATCTTGGATCTATCAGTATGATTCAGAGACAAAAACCACGAGCATGGAATGGAAACACCCCAATTCCCCCCTCCCAAATAGGAAAAGGAGCAAAAGTCAGCTGGGAAGGATATGCTTTAAGTTTTCTGGGACTGTTGTGGAGTCATCCTTACAGATTATCTGGCCAAGAGTCAAACCATCACTGGCAGATGCTACTGCAATCTCGTGGAGAAGCTACGAGCAGCTCTAATTAAGAAACGACGCGGTATGCTCTCCAATGGTGTTCGTCTTCTGGCTGACAATGCACCAGCTCATTCATCTCAAGTTATAGTTGACAAAAGAAGGGCGTATGGCTTTGAGACCTTACAGCATCTGCCTTATTCGCTGATCTCGCAGCAGGTGACTTCTTCTTGTTCCCGGAAATGAAGAATCCGTTGCGTGGTCGCCGATTTGGCATCACAAATGACGTCATTAATCGAGTAGAAGAGTGGTTTAAAGCGAATTCTGCAGACTTCTACAACCAAGGTATTCGGAAGGTCAAGAAACGCTGGGAAAAATGTGTAAATCTGGATGTTGACAACGTTGAGAAAAGGTAACAAGCACATATTAACACAAACTCTATCGCATTTTAAAGGGTGATAATTAAAACGTTACGACACTCCCTTGTAATGGCTATTTAGCCGATGGTGGAAGACGTTTGCAGCATCCTCTTTAAGGTAAGAGTATTATAATCGCTTTAGGGGAGCAGTTTATGGATGAGAAAGCCACCTGTAGGACACCCAATCGCGCAAAGGCGAAATGCCGTGCGCCCATTAGGTTTTAAATGAAGAAGCCTGTATACAGAGTTATTTGATCGTTGGGCCCTAGCTAAATAACGTTTAGAAACATCTGACTGATGTGCATATTGTTATCTCTACCTGAAACGCTATAGAGGAACACTGTTTGAATATTTAAAAAGTATTTGTTAGTGTACTTAAAATGAGAAAGTTGTAGTCAATTAAGATATAGCTGGAAGTAGAAGAAAATGGTAAAAACAACTTTTTAGTTTCCTGTACACCGAGTTTACTGTTGATGAGTTACATGCTACAAAAGCTGTCCAGGTTGTGCACGACCTTGTGTAATAAATGTGCAGATGTAACAGATGAGAAAGTTTTGTAATTTAAGTAATTGTATGAGATATCTACAAGGGATAGTTCTTTATGACTAAAATCTAATCAAGTAATGCTACTGTTTTTCAATTAGTATGTCAGATAATTACAATTTAGAGGTATTAGTCATGGCAGATGGTTAAATTGATTGCTTTAGAGAGGTCGCAGCTTCGATAATTGAAGTGATTGGACATATAGCTCTGGCCCTTTTTCTGGTCATGGTGACTGCTACCCCCGTTTCCTGTCTCTTATTGAAATTAGTTAAACTTTGTGTGTAACCAGGCAGGAAACTGTAGATGTTACAACAATATTTTCTCTGTACCATCTTTAATCAGGAATCTCTGACGTATATACATTATTCTGTCAAGAAGGTCCCGGGAATTGGTCGCATAAGGGGGGATTCAAAATTATTATTGTTGTCGCTAAGTTGGTACATCTTTCCTGTATATCCGCGCAGAGTTTGATTGTCATCTGTCATCTAGTTTATTTACATGGCGCTGTTTTGTTAGTGCATCACACAAAGGTGTGTTGCCATTTTATAATGAATAAAAATATCGAACAAAGAATCTGTCTCAAATTTTGCAACGTAAAATGGTATGTCGTGTGCTAAATCGCTGAAAATGTTATAGAGGGCTTACGGTGAATTGACTTTATCAGAAACAGGTGCGTATGACTAGTATAGTGCATATAAAAGAAGATAGAGTTCATAAAGTGAATTAATTGGTGGAAAGACAACTCATGGATTCTGCGCCACGATAACGCCCCAGCTCACAATCCCATCATTGTGAGCAAATTTTTGTCCAAAAACCCAACAAATTTCATCCAACAACCAGTGTATTCACTTGATCTGGCTCCGACTGACTTCTTTCTCTTTCCAAAATTCAAGTTACCACTTCGAAGAACACGTTTTCAGTCGATAGAAAACACATAGGAGAATTCGCGGCGACAATTGACAATGATTCCAAAAAATGCGCATAAAAACGTTTTGGTAATTTGATTATTCGTTGGTATAAAGGCATAATTTCGGAAGAGGTTTACTTTAAAGGAGATAAAATAAAATTGGATGAATAACGCATATCTTGTGTTTCATTGGGGAAATCCTGGAACATTCTTGACACACTAATACATTATATTACGTGTGTGTATGTGATTGGGACATTCTCAGTCACACAGCCACCTCGTGGACTTACCCTTGAGCCTCCATAATTCTGTTTTACGGTTGCCCTGCTCAGAAATCCATTCAGTATTTGAACTTTTATACTGATATTACCAACAGAGAATAATGTTTGTCTGGAAGGCAGAGTTCTCTTTAAAACATTCAAACACTTCGAATAATTATTTTCGACATTGAAAATTCCAATTACTTCTGATAGATATTGGTCGATAAAACATATCTTATTACATTTCATAAACTGCTGGCGAAGGTGAAGCTGTTTTGGAGAACAGTCGAATCAGACGAGTTAGCGTCATCGTGAAGGAGCGTAAGTAAGGAAACCTCCTCACCTTGCGGCTTATTGGCTGGTTGGACAGGAGTGGCACGTCTTCAAGGACTACTGGTGGTAAACATCATGAGGCTTGGGTGGACTGTTACTGAAAACATTTGGCTTTTGGAACAATCTTCACGTCCGACAGTATTATATAAACACCGATGCTAAATCTGAAGCAGCGAGTATTGATGCAATAGTACAATAGTAGTACTTAGTGTAGTGCTTTGATTTGAGTGCGCCTACGTTGGTGAGAAGCGGGCAAGCCGTGAAAGCAATTCGCATATCAGTAAGTGCGTCTGTTTAGTAAGGAATCAGTGGGTTGAGGAACCGGTAGTGAAGCAGTTTATGTGTAAATATTATAACTGTATTCAGAATCACTGTATATCTCCGTGCAAGAGGCTGATATGGGTAGGTTAGGAAGATCATTAGCATCATAGAGGGTGCGTGCTAATCAGAAAAACGTTATAGCTTTTGTTAAGTTTAGCACTTACGTAAGTGATTAAAAGGATACACAGGTCTTCCAACTTAACTCTTAATGGACGGAGAATATGTGAAATGATGTTCAAATGAATTCAGAATCCTCAGATCTTAGAGTTCCCTGACATTCAGCTTTCGATAAAGGAAAACCTTCTATAAAACCTTATCCAGCTAACTCATCCTCACTAATATTAGAATTTGGGACCTCTTGAATGTGTTGATGCACCTGGCGCAATCCACTCTTTTGATTGTGATTTACTTTCTGGAGCATAGTGACGTATCCGCGTTTCATCAATGGGAATAAGCCGTCTCAAAAATCCACTGCAATTTTTACGGTAGAGCTCCAAATTCTTAAGAGAAGCAGCTTTTCTTTGCAACATTAGTCACGTGTTAAATGCGACACCCATCTTGCACAGACCTCGTGTAAGTCCAAAACATAAATTACGTGAACGTTCTTTTGATATGTTTACAGCCCCGGCTATATCAAACAACTTTAATCTGTGGTCTTCCAATACTAAACAGGGAACTTTTGTCAATTATCACTGGAGTTTTGACTTCCATAGGGCATCCAGAATGAGGCTTGTCACTAGTGCTTGTATGTCCCATTTTAATCTCTGCAAACCCATTGTTTAATCATCGTATATGAAGGGACAGAGTATTTCAATGTACCGTTCATTTCCTCCTTTAATTCTTTGGACTTTAAGCCTTTCAAATGGAAATATTTAATCACTGCTCGTTTTTACAAATCCTCCATTTTCGTGAAACTACTGCACTTGATTTGTTTAAAACGCCGTCATTCTAAAGCTAAACAAGCTATTGGTCTGTAACTATGGATACAAGCTAGTCTATAGTTAAACTATGGCACCATCTCTATGTGGGGCCTGGGACTTATCAGCCGACTCTTGTAGATAGCCACGTCATAACACTTCAACCAATTGAGGACAGAGTTTGGAAAGCGACAGTAAATTTCGTGTTGTATGTTTTCCCATTTATCAAATACTAGAAGAGTGTAAGTAGTTTAGAGTGTCAACGCCTCTGAATACCGTTGATCTAATACTATTCATGTGTGTACTGAAGTTTCTGGGTATAAACGCTTTCTAATTAGCTTCGAGTAGGAATCCTTTCATTCCGTCCGATAATATTTTGTAGCCAACTTTGCGGACTACTGAGTGCTCATTATGCATATCCAAAATTTATCAGTTAAAACTGCCACCCCATGTTTGCCTACCGACCAGAGGAAGCGATGAAGAACACGAGATAATCTCCGGACTGTTTGTGTACGATGCCCAACACTAACACGTTTACAGAACTAGCGACTAAGTGTGACAGCGAGAGATACCATGCCTGTTTTGTTGAAAAGATAGTATAATTACGAGCGTTTGTGTCTAGTCGGGATGACACTTTGCTTTTCTTTAGGGTGGACGTGTGTTATCTGCTTGAAAGGAGTCTGCGCTCCATCATCTGGCAAGAGAGGAAACTTCCTTTTGATGATGGGGAGAAAGGCCGATATCTGCACAGCCACCAGCATCCCCTCCAACATGCGGGCTCTTCAACATTAACATGATACACGCCTTTTCCTTTTCTTATTTCATTTACCGCTAATTTCAACTTGGTTGCCATGGAAACATCTCTTTTGCCAATGATTCTTAACTGAAGGATGCAGACAGTCACTTTTTATCTTCTTTCTTTTTTACTTCAATTCCTCAATTCACATGAATACAAGTTCTTGCGTTTTCCTTTTAACCTTCCCCTCCCTCGTATATTTGAGAAGAAAAGTTCTGTATTCCAACCATAAATTCAATGTAAATATTTAATCGTAAATAATTGTATGTTTCCTCAGCCCTGAAATGTCCACGTGTCCATGAACAGTGGACCGCAAAAACGAAAAATGTCAAAATAGGACCCATTTAAGTTTAGCATCATCTCAGGATGGCACAGGAAAGTTTCCAAGAAAATTACTCGGCACCTAATTCTCTTTACATGCCTAAGGATATGTATGAATGAGATTTAATTAATATTTTCAAAAAATCACCTTTTGCTCATTTTTATTCTATAAAACAGTGCAAACCTTCCTGAACCAAAATAATGCTTAGATCGCATCCGCAAGTCATTTTAGATGCTCTAATCAAGTTTGAAAGTTACGTGAATGCCAGTGTTAGATATGAATTCAAATTCTTTATTCCTGTTTTCTCACTATTTGGTCAGCATTTTTTCATCTTTTAAGATGCTCCTTGCATCGCAGTTTTAGTGTTAGACTAATGAAACTTGCTACACACATTCATAGAAACACAATAAACAGAAGCTTCTCTGCGTTTTGATGTGAGATGCATTTTAACTACACTTTCTTTACCTCAAAGCACAAAAGTTTCAGACTTTAGGAAAAAATGGTATATTTATAGCTTTACAAATTTCTGGAGTCTAACGTTATTGACACACAGAGAAACATAAGGCAAATTAAAAAATGGATGAATAGAGAAACTGTTGTTAAAATACGTGGGCTGTCCAATAAAGAATGATTACAATCTTTTGACAACGTACCTTTACTCATCCTCATAATTTTGTTGGTCCTTCTCAAAACAGCGTCCACTGAAGGTGATGCACTTGTCCCAGAGTCTCTACCAGACTTCAAAGACATGCTGGAAACCATGTTTTGAGAGATCCTTCAAAATCACCTCCGCAGCCTTCACCACTGCTTCTGATGATGGATAAGGCCTCCCACGAATGCGTTTCTTCAAGTTAGGGAATAGAAAAAAGTCACATGGGGCTAAATTTGGACCATAGGGAGGGTGGGGGATGCACTTGACTTTGATTTTTGCAAGATATTCAGCAACAACATTGGCAATATGCGGCCGGGCATTATCATGGTGCAGCATCCAGCCTGTTTCATGGAAATGTGTTTTTTTGCGCCTGATATGGACTTGCAATGTTTTCAGGACATCCCTGTAGTATTGTCCACTTACTGTATGTGTGCAGGTACAACATGATGATAAAACATTCCAAGAATATCAAAGAATGAGATGACCATAGCTTTCCCAGCAGAAGCAACCACTTTAGCTTTTTTGGAGGTTAGTGATGAGGGAGAGTTTTACATTGAGCTTCGCTCTTTCCAAGTTTCATCAGCAGCGTTTACGTTTGAAGGAAACTCCGGATCTTCCTCTAACATCAACTTTAACTGTATGCAGACCTGCATGCGAATGTCCTTTTGTTCGGGAATCAACAGTCTTGGAACCCATCGCACACAAACACGTCTCATGTGTAATGTTTCTGTCACCAACGTGTGGGGGCACCCAATGAAATGTTCAGTATTTCAGAAGTGATGCTAAGGTAATTCGTCGATCCTCTCTCACAAAGGCAGCAGCAGTGTTGATGTTTTCTTCTGTAAGAGCAGTAACTAAAGCATCGGGTCAACCTCCCTTTGAAATTGATTGTCTCCCCTCTTTAAACATTTTAATCACCTTCGAGCTGTGCTGCAGGGAAGAAAAGATTCTCCTTAGTCCTCCTGTAACATTGTGTAGGCCACAACTGAAGATTTGTTGAGCCGAAAGCGGAATTTCAAAGCCGCATATTGTTTCTCGCGTGTTACCTCCATTGCAGCGGTAGGCGACACCGAACATATCTGAACTTGTCTGGTTCTCACAGGTGGGAACCAGGAGTAGCAACAATAAAGCTACTACTGCATGTTTGTTTCGCATTAAGCTAACAGAATATAATAAGTTTGTATTTATGTGCGAAAAATTATGGCCGTAAAAAATTTATGATCTTTCTTTATTGAACAGCCGTCGTATTAGACCAAAATTTAGGTTATTTTGTTACAAGGGCATTTTAGGTGATGTAACCAAAATAAATACATTTGGCCATATTTTCCAAGCTATCAAAGGGAAATTGATAAAAGTTGGGCTGCATTATATTTGCTCTAAGTTACCTCTGTTGTATAACTCATAAAAAGCTAGCGTTATTAGTTTTGATTTCAAATTTTCAGTCATAGTTATCCTTAATATTCAAAGACTTCTATTTTTTTTCAAAGGAATACTAAAAGTTTAGATTAATATGCTATATATTTGAAACGATTTCACAAGAAACAAAATGTATATATTGAATTTTCTTACAACAGGCAATGAAGTGCAGAATATCTCAAGAAACATCCCCCACCAAAGCACCTTTAGTGTGAAAACACTTGAAACTCTTGTTTCCTTTATCAAAAATAGCTCCAGGAATTTGACGAAGTGTTTATTTACATAAAAAGTAAGTTTACCTGTTTGATTTTCTGGGACTAGCCTGTGAAACTCCCGTCAATATGAAACATAATCTCCTATAACGGTTAAAGTATCAGATATAGATACACAAATTTAGCCATCTTTGAAATATAAGTTCTTTTTTAAACAACTTTGTCTACGACATTTAGCTGATCAAGTGTTGTAGCAATTGACTATGTCTGGGGATGTCAAGGACTGACCTTAAAACCTATACACATCGGTTCATTTACTATCCCTCTGGCACCCATAATAATATCTGATGACTAATTCCTCCTTGACGACACCCCAAGTAATACAGTACAGTACGTAACCATATAAAATTAAATTACGTTGCATCGAGAATTTCGTTTAGCTTTTAGCTTTTCTATTTAATCCTGGAACCAAACATTTATAAATTTTGTTTGTTTAACCACGCTTAATTGGTAGTTGTCTAAGAAACTATAGTTGGTGTACTGCAAATACTTGGCTACATATACTACATAGTGGTTTGAACAGTTTGCGACCTAATAAAGGTCTTTTTCAGACCTCTTTTTTTCATTTTTTTTCAACGTAGTCTCCTTCTAACTCTACACACTTCTCCTAGCGATCATTCCATCTCTGTCACCCGTCCAAATTATATTCGGCGTTTTTCTCTGCAAAATAATTGTTCACGAAGGTGATTGCGTCTTCATTTGACGAAAATCTCTGTCCACCGAGCCCAATTTTCTGATGAGGGAACACAAAGAAGTCGCTTGGGACTAGATATGGTGAATAAGATGGAGAGTCAAGCAGTTCAAACCGTAATTCGTGGATTTTCGCCATTGCAACCGCTGAGGTCCGAGACGGTGCGTCATCTTGGTGAAACAGGATTTTCTTTTTCTGCAAATGTGACGGTTTTTCCGCAAGTTCTGCCTTCAGTTTGTCAAGTAATGATACGTAGTATGCTGCTGTAATAGTTTTTCCTTTCTGAAGATAACCGATTAAAATAATTCCATGACTATGCCAAAAAAAAAAAAAAAAAAAAACAGTCGCCGTCACTTTCCTAGCCGAAAAACTATATTTTGACTATTCTTTTTTCTTTTGGAGCCGGTTCACCCTTTGCAGTTCACTGTTTGTACTGTTTTTTTGTTTCGGGCGTATAATGGTGTATCCAAGTTTCATCTACAGTAATTAATCGGCACCCAACTCGCGGATGGCTTTTTCATGTCTAAATGTTGATAAAATACGTGACAAGCACGTTCTTTTGACATGTCCATAGGCTATGCTATCTCTCTCGCTTTAATTCGGCGGTCGTCTACCACCATTTGGTGAACTTAGGTGATGTTTCCGTCGGTGCTTGCAGTTTCTGGACGTCCAGAATGTTCATCGTCTTCCAAGCTCTTATGGCCACGTTTAAATTCAGCTGCCCAAAACTTCACTGTGGTAAATGATTGTGCAGAGTCCACATACACAGAATCCAGCTCATCTTTGATTTCCGCAGGCGCATTGCCTTTAATAGACAAATATTTAATAACAGCTCGATACTTGATTTTTTCCATTTTCATAAAAACACTCACATCAGCTCACTCAAGTGACGGTTACATAACAACCGAGCGTCCGAAGTGGCTGAAACTTTGGTGAGTAACTGTGAACAGATGAACAACGAAAATCACTAGCTTTTATTTACCAGTGCTGCCATCCTAATGTTGAGGTCGGAAACTTTTCAGACGACCCTTGTAAAATGATTAATAAATATGAAAAACTACAATTTTTCTCATTAATTTCGAAAGAAGAACAAAATCGCGCAGAAATCTGGAATTTTGTCCTTCCTCTGCTCCTTGTCTATGATAAATAGGAAAATAATTATGTTCCATCCAAAATTGTGCATAAATATTTCGCACAATATCCAGAATGTTGTAAGTTCGTATAATTTTTCAAAATATCACTTGAATCTATTTTTACTCAATTAACTAGTTCAGTTTTTGCCGAGAGTGTTTTAGCTCATTGTGTCACTTCAGTAATATGAACTAGTTCCAATGTTCAATACCACTTCACCTATGAACTAGTTCAATTGCTAATGACACAATTCTCCAACACTGTATTTTCACTTCCGTGGTGTATTACCCACGTAATGAAATATGCTTACGCAGTCTTGCTTCTGTGGTCTCTGGAAGTTCAACGCAATAGTCGTTGGTCTCCAAATCCTTGGCATTCACAAGATTCACTCGCTGACTCGTTGAGATTCTTTTGGACTTACTTTTGGACACTTCAATAAAATATTTAAATGATCTTTAAATAACATAAACACAATAAAATGTGCAATTTATTGATTGTGGTATTTTCACCAGTCCAATAGCAATTTGGAAGGGATTTCTTAAATAGGCCTCAAGGAAGCGCCAACAAAGTTATCTGACCACAGTTAGCAATCCCCATTTAACGATGTAACACAGCAGAATATGACGATAAGCTTGCAATAATATTGTATATCCGCAGATAAGTATTTGACCTCTGTTATTCTAATAGACGGATTATTTTCGGAATGTATTATTTATAGCCGTATACATGGTCAGGAATCAGAATTTCCAAAAGAAAGGAAAATATTGTATTATTTGTCATTTACTTAACAGCCAGAAATTAGACGGTCATGAATTAAAATAAGCAAGGAGGTTAAAGTTCCCCTTAAAATAAGCCCTCAAATTACAATAAAACCAGAACACAAATCTAGTTAGCGCGTAACAAACACTGAAACTATTTAAAGAGGCACACAATAAACGACGAGAAAGATAAAAATTAATCAGAGCTGCATTTACTTACCATATAATCAATTCATGTTATTGGAAATAACTTACCTAGCTTACGAAAGCTGAAGGAAGTCCTCTAGCGAAGCAGATAAACTCACTGACAGACCTCGGTACGGGACACAGACGCCATCTACCAACAAAACAAAAGAAGAGTTAACACTCACATCCCGTAGACATTCTTCAACTTATATTAGCCTGGAATATGGATAACACAAAAGCTGGAACGTTATTTTAGTGAATTAGTATGTATACCAAACAATTAGCTTAGCAGTAATTGTAGTAGTGTTAAGTTTAAATATAATCTACATAAAGTGGGTAACATCCTCTCTCTATGATCTATTATAAAACAATTTACAGCACGAAACATTAAAGTTCATAAGTATAGAATGAAATGTTATAAATTAAAGAACATAAAAGGGTATTAAAATGGATAAATCACATAGATAAATGTTGATACAACTCAGCCATAAGCTTCTATGACATGTGCAAATACAGTGCTCCAAATATAGTGGTGCAGCGCAATTTAAACCGCTTGGTTTTCTCAATTGCTATGTAAATATCACATTAGATATTTGGCACCAAAAACCAAACAACAGAACAAACTGAAATGAAAAGAGACCGTACACGACGGCAACAATAAGCAAGTTACTTTAAGCATATAGTGCAAGAAGACGATTATGTAGGAAAGGCATCGGTCCCACAACAGGATGTCTAAAGTACACTTGAAAATAAGACAGTATATTTCCACGATCCCATAGTACACATTCTATAGAAGCTCCAAGCAAGAAAATAGTGCAGGAAGGTAATTATTGAACTTAGGTCATCTGTCAGACATACAGAAACTCTTTCGAACCTCCGAATCTGTTGTAGCACCTAAGATACGACCAATATTTTAAAGCGACCTTAAAGAATGATGTATAAAAATTTTAACAATATTTGCCATAACTGGCATATAGACTCCACGGTTAGATTTATGTAGTTGAACATTATCTTACAAGCGACTGAGAGTGTAGCATGTAGAGATTAAAATATAGACATATCCACAGCTGCATTCATTATTTTCATTTTTCACTAACACTCTTAAAAGATTTAGAAGCACAAATGAAATGGCCAGAAGCACGGTCATTTACATTTTCAGCTAAACTGGCAGTACGTGGAAAACGCTTTTGATGGAGCAACTGTTAAGGCAGATCAAAAAGACACGCAGCACATGTTAAGCTAACAACCTGCAAAAGTGAAATCCAAAGTCTCCTAAACACTGAGGCTTGGATTCTCTGAAGGTACATAAAGAAGGCAATGAAATGTAAACCAAGAGCAGGCCATGAAAGCGACAGAATTAAAACGCACAGAGAAAGCAGATAAAAGGAAGGAATGTGCGAATATAAACCGATCTCCAACTCAAATTCTGGTCTCCAAAGGGAAAAGAAGAAAAAGGAATGGAGTAGGGGTTGGAAATCCTGCTCCAAGATTAATCTGATCTTTTCTTTAGAATTTAAGTGTGGTGCGGCACACTCGTGTTTCTGTTTCCAGAATGTACCACCGGCTGGAGTACCGGTGTGTTCAGTGGCGTGCTTGGCCTTAATGATACGCCTATTATACTCCCTTTGTTTCTTACGCACTTACTTTAGTGACGTAATGTACTTAAACCTTAATACTACGTCCTTTACTACGTGCCTTAACAGACATACTTTGTTTCTTCTACACTTTTAGTACGCAATATAATGCTGTTCAGTGGCGGCTAGTTCAGTAACCTGCGGTATTTAAACCTTAATTACGAGTGAGTCTATTATAATGCATTTTTTTCTGAACATGATAGCGTCCTACCGTCGATAGGTTGGCAGAGCTTTCAGCGGGGCGTGATTTTAGCGTTGTACGTTGGAGTGGGAATTCTTTTGGAGAGGCGTTTTGGTGTGGTATGGCAGGATGATTAAGGATTACGTGTCGGTGAGCAGGAGTACTCTCTCAGGATTCAGCACTTCTCACCAGTCAATGAAAAGTCCTGCTTCAACTTCCTGTGGATCGTTTATTCCCACATATCTTACTTGTCCGCTTTCTCTGTTTTTCTCACTTGCTATCACTCTCGTTGCATTGCCTTGTCTTTTTGAGAATACTTAATTCCCGTTATAAATGTAACTCCAATATTACCTCGCCATGAGATATTACACTAACGCGTCTTTTTCCTTTCGCTGTAACCACCAGAGTGACGCTTCTCACTTCGCCCTGCATTCGGCTTCTTCCTAGATTTGTTTGTCTATCTCCATCCCTTTTCTATTTGTTCTCTATTTCCCGTCTATCTCGTAGTTTACCCTACATTTTATTGGGAGAGTTTATTTCTACTATTTTATCTTATTGGCCATTTCGATTCACCTTCAACTGTGCAGCAGTCACGGGTCCACAATGGCGTCATAACGGGATTGCATCCTGCCGCT
Organism: Mantis religiosa; assembly: GCA_030765055.1. NCBI lineage: Eukaryota > Metazoa > Arthropoda > Insecta > Mantodea > Mantidae > Mantis > Mantis religiosa. The sequence continues at coordinate 93,024,004 of CM060955.1, read as the reverse complement.
ACACATTTTCCTTAAACCTCGTTATTGTTTCTGGCTGCGTGCTGGCGAAGGCATTTTGTTTACCTCGTCTGCCCCTTCTGACTTAAGGCAGCTTTTTCCTTATACTGATTTCATTTACACGTTATTTCTTTTACAATATTCCTTTTTTCTTCATTTCTTATATCATATATTCCAAATTGCTTATTAATAATTTATATGGTATTATCGTCCCTTTCTTACATTCTTCTATCGGAAACCCGTGGTTTCTGCTTCAAGGTATCAATAAGTATATTTACTTAAGAATATCAAAATGTATATTTTTTAATGTAACAAGTAGCTTCGTGAACGTTGTGACATTGGATTCTGTGTTCCTCCCTTCATATTGCGCTACACCTATACTGCGTATTATTACAACCCTGAGTGCCTTTAAAAATTAACAACTACAGTATATATCTTCTAAGCAGAAATAATCATTTCTTCACACTATCCATATACAGGCTAAGATTTTGGATTGATAGAGTCGACATGAAATACCACGGCCGGGCTTTCAACCACGGATCTACTGCTTTCCGTCCTCAAAGGGTAACCTCAATGGGTAAGAGCGACTGTACAGAAACCAGGAGATCCGTGGGTCAAATCCCGGCCGCGGAATTGCATTTTTCAACTGGACTCTGTCAATCCAAAATCTTAGCCAGTGTATGGCTTGTGTGAGATTAATTTCCATCAATTAACTTAAAGACCAAGTACTAGTTACAGAATCAGAGGACGCCTTACAGATGATAGTACACATATTTAATAAAATATTATAATTGTATACTCTATAAAATGTTTTTAAATAAAACAAGAGTTTCAGTATTCAAAGGAGTATGTTAGAAGGAAGATTGTAATAAATGAGAAAACTATACAACAGGTGGCAGAATTGAATATATCTAATTTAAAAGAAAGGACTAAACAGAATAAAGAAAACTAGAAATACATATAAAGAGAATGAACAAGGGTAAATGCTTTAGAATAGTGACCGACTACGTTCCAACACGTAAAAGAAACATACGAAGACCGAGGAACACATATTAACAGGGACAAAACGGATCCTAGAGTCCAAATATTGAATGATGAAGAGGATGATGATCATTTTCGATGGTAAAATAACATTTAATATCACCAAAGCTAGGAAAGGGAAACCTGTAATACAGCAAGCGTCAGATAAGCCTACCGCTACAGCCTGCATCCAGTTTACTGGCAATCTATCCGGCAGAATCAGTAGAATTCTCGCCAAATACAACACCAGGACCATCCACAAGCCACCTCCGAAGATTAAACATCTGTTGAGACCAGTGAAAGACTAAATGTACTTCCAAGTTCCGGAAGTGTCCGCATTCCCTGTGAATGTGGGAAACCGTATATAGGAAAAAAACGGAAGGACCATCGCTACTAGAATAATCGAACATGAACGGAGCATTCGTTTAATACAACCTTAGAATTCTGGGCTGGCAGATCATTGAAATGAAATGTGTAGTGTTTAACGCCCGCTTTTACTACATACGGCACCGCAGGCGGTGACACTGAGATGAAGATGGAGCACCGGTGGAATGAGATGGCAGGGGAAACCGGAGTTACCGGAGAAAACCCGCCCCATCGCCGTGTTGTCGACAACAAATCTCACTTTGCGGTCACCTGGGATCGAACCCGGGCCGCCTTGGTGAGAGCCAAGCGGTCTAACCACTGAGCCACGGCGCGGCCTAGCAGATCATTGTTTTGATAACGACCATAGAGCCAATTTTCGGGAGACGACCATCTTGGCAAAATGCAACAGTTACTGGGAGCGGAGAATGAAGGAGGCTTTGGCGATTTTCTCTGAAAGGAGTACGCTTAATCGTGATGCTGGATTTCAGTTCAGCTCCTCTTGGAAACCGGCCTTAAAATTGAAATCCGTCGATTTAAGAAGCAAAGATCAATACAGCGTGATAATCAAGTTAGGTAGTTACGTTTCTTTGACACAATTTTCTATACTCACGCCATCTCCTGACCTGGCATTTAATTTACTGAAAACAGTCTTTTGTTCAGTAATGCGAATTTTGATAGTGTTTTGTCTTTGTTTATAGTTGTGCTATGTCCAGTATTGCATCTTTGGTTATAACATTTTATAAATATTCTGATGATGGGAGAGATGTACACTCCCGAAACGTTGATATCTAATCATATTTTCACCTGACTGGCTGCCCGAGAATAAAGTGAGCGTAAAATTTAATATTGTTTATCATATTCATTTATGTGATAAATAGACAGGTAGGTTAGGTTACCAAGAATGAATGTGGCATAATCAACTTACGCCGTCGGTATATAGATATTATACATTTAAGTTAATTGTAATTTATTCTTTAAAACTGTATTATAATCATCATTATTACAGGAAGGATCTCTTATTTTTCACTACTTAAAAGGTTCAATGCTTGTATATTAATTGTCAATGTGAGGGCACTTTTCTCATTATTATTAAAAGGTCCTTTCTTAAATGTTTTACCGCTTAAAGAAGGAGTCATTTTTACTTTTTTCTTGACTTTTTAGTGGAGTTGAGTCATATAATTAGATTCACATTCTGTTTTTTTATTTTTTTTTATTTTTTGCAATTTACGTCCTCCGCCAGGTCATGTCGGACGGTGAATGAAATTGATGCTCAAATGAGTCCGGGGTCCATGAGTCCGGAGTTCGACAGTCGTCTTTCACGAAAATGGAAAACCCCGGAAAGAACATTATCCAGGTAACTCACCCTGACCGAAATTCGAACTCGAGACCTCTTGAACGTGAGGCAGACACGCTACCATCTACGTTACCGAAGCGGGCACACATTCTGGTGACATCCGCGGTTGAATAATGATTGAAACATATTATTTAAAGAAAAATATTAAGGGGTTAAAAATCAAAAAATATAATTTATCTTGACATAGTAAAGCAAAATAAATAAAATAATTATTTTAAATTCGGTTTGTTCACTTACAACTTCCAGTACGTAACTAGACGCCCATTATGCGCAAGAAAATAAAGTTAAACTATAACTGGTTGCATTGCTCTGCCCTCCTAATAAAGGTCGCCTTTTCTGTGTTAATAATTATTGCCCAATGGCACGCGGGAGGATCTGATCCGGGATAGGAGGCTAGACCGTCATTTTTTTATGTGCATACTTCACGGAAATGTTTTGTTTCGCATGCACTTAGTATTAGATGGGTGTTCAGTGGCGTGAGAGTACTTTAATGTTACTAACTGGGATATCTTAGGCCCCAAATAAAAATGTTTTGTTTCCTATATATTTTGGTATGATACGACAATATGCAGTGGTGGCTAGTTCAATGGCGTAGATGTATTTAAGTGTTACACTGACGTTCTTCCAGTGTCATGAATGTACTTAAGCCTTAATATTAGGCCACTGCATATGCCTTACTACTAGAAATGCGTGGTTTCTTATGGTCACATCACAGATGATACCATTCAGTGACGGTTAGTTCAATGGCTTGTATTTATATTTCAATTATAGGCTCGTATACGTGCTTTAACAGAAATTTTCTATGTTCCCAGTTAAGAATGCGATTGGTTACTGTACATTGGCGTCTCGGTTGTAGTATCAGTGTACTTGTACATCAGTAACAATGGACTGGTAGATATACGCTGAGTGGTCTTTTGATTAGGGAGGTGAATCTGTTTACAGGGAGGCATACATTTAAACTTCAATAATTCACTTACTATGTGCCACCTAAGCTGCAGTTACCAACTTTCATACGCTCAGCGTAACTTCCGTAATACATCTATTATGCGTGTTCTAATGGTACAACTTCACTTCAGTAAGGGATAACCCCTCAGGTGACAGTTGGTTTACTGACAAACGAACAATTAGAGCAACTAAATATTTAATGCGATTAAATGATTACGTATGCTCGAATGCAAATGCGTTACCTCCTATGTCATCACTTAAAAACGTTTAGAATTGTTTCAAGTAGTGTCTGCTGCGATGACAGAAGGGCATTTAAATCTAAGATGATGGCGTAACATCGTTACTTTGTTATCTGTAGGCAAATATGTTTAGATATTAACAATATTTCAATTGGTTTCTATATTTATAACTCCCATATGAGCCAATTAAAGAATAATTATATAGGCCTCATTGTATTTAAGAAGTTGAATGTTTACAACTGAAGTCATTCTCATAATTTTAACGGTTCTTTTCTCATAAAAATAGTAAATTATAAGCATTATTAGTGATTTTGTAGACTAAGGAAATGTTTAAACCTTTATAATCCGACCCAGGTATTAGTCGACTAATCTCTACTACTGTTTGTCATTCATTCATTTCGCAATTTGGCTATGGCTGTTATTCTCTAACCCCCACAGACATATTTTGCAGGTGTTAATAAGATTTGTAGCGTAGTGTTGAACGATATCCTGCATTTATTCTTGACACAATACCACTGCTCTTATTTTACAATGTATCGTCCTCATGAAGTTTGATCTACCTCATTGTCACGGAATATGGTGTGCTTTGTGAAGCTCTGGAAACTCCAGAACCCAAGAAAAACCCACAGTGAAATTTATAAAGGTTAACCAACTTGAATGTTATATTTAATAGAATCACAAAGTTTCGTCCAAAATCGCAGTAGCAATTTTCTTATATGATCTCACTCTTTAGTAACCTAGCTCACGCGCCTACTGAGAACAACAATGGTTGTAATGTACTCTATCAATGGCATGCCATACAATGATACGAACTTACACAAAACTGTTTTGTTAACTATCATGGCGTATATTACACAGCAAACGTTCTTCACTTCATTTTTTTTCAAACGAAAGGAGTGGCATGTACATTCCTGTGCAATTTAGACGGAAATTCCTGGTGTCGCTGATAAAAATCTAATTTATACGCTATTGCAAAAATTAAAACCTACGGCATCTTTTTTCGACAGACATAACCTTAGTTATGAAATTTAACGTAACAAAAACTACATAAAGATAGAGACTGTAGCGAAAACATGTCCAACAAAATTTTCATCTCATGTTCCAACTTGTTCTTCATGAGAGAATAGGCGAGTTTTACCACCGATGACAAACTTTATGCAACCATAAACCTGTGGGTTTGCCAATAATTCGACTGCGGACATTTGTGTACTGTTCAATAATGGTTCAGCAAATAAAGGCTGTGTATGATGCAGAGGGGAATCATTTGAAATACCTTTTATAACGAAACGAAAGCATATACCGCATCGAATCGTTAGCATCATGAAGGGCATAAAAGATGGGCATGCCCACCTCTGCCTACGGATTCGCGTGGTAGAATTGTGGGAGCAGTCCGCAGTCAGTCGTGCCATTGAGAATAAACGTGGTTTAAATTTATAATTATTATTTAACAAAAAAGAATTATACGATTTTTCAGATTGCCACTTAGGCCTTTACAAAAATACAATTCATTAATAATATTTGAGTATTTAATCAAAGCTAAATTTGTTTATAATTACTGTAATCCGTTGAAGTGTGCTTTGGAGGTTCATCCTACAGCGCGTATCTTACAAGGGAACTATCACTGCACTCACACAGCTACGCTTCCTAAAAGTTGGTATAATGCCTGCTGTGTATAAACCACGTGATCCAAAGATCTGCTGCAGAATAGAGCCGCAACGGCCAAAACTGCAGCCTGCAAAGTGCCGGACACGACCACTTACAAGTAGTTGCTGGTCATCCCTCGTCAGCTCTGTGTCCGGTGTAGAGGATGGCGCTCCTTATATATGCCAAGTACAGACCGCTGCCATTGGGGGTAAAAAGGGCCTATCTTACGTTCTGTATTATTACGCCTGTATGTTCATACCCATTTTGAACTCATTTTAGAATACTTACAGCTATACTCCGCTCCCAATTTTGAGCACACAGGCTCAACATAGAACAGAGATGATCACCAAACTCTCAAGCACGTACAGGTGTCAGCGTAGTTTTAGTTCCCTTGTTAGCTTCTGTTACATTTCAAAGATAAAGGATATACAGTGTATGGAGACACCTTGTGTAATGCGACCTCCCCATATATCCATAAATTGCGACTAACATCACCAGGAAAAAATGATGAATTAAGGTAATTACAGGGGGCTCAGTGTTGCAGGCTACAGAGACGCCCGGAAGTTCTTTATTCCGGCGCCAGGAGCCGTTGCTCAACCACAGGTGTCGATAAACGTCGTTCAGTGCCGAGAACAGCATTCACAATGCGTAACTACTAGCACAATTTGTCTGTCACTGCCACTGACAAGAAAAACCACAATAAATCTATAATCAGGATATAGCTCTGTTAGGCATGGTCACTTAGTTTTTAACATAAAACCAGTAACTGCCATTTCAACCACGATTTTGTTACGTCCTCCAACATTACGTCACATCGAACTATCAATGAAATGATGTTCAAATAAGCCAGAGTCCATAGAGCTAAAGTAAATTAGCCATTGAAAATAAGGGGAAGCTTCCGAAAAACCTTCTTCCAGGTAACTTAGCCTGATTGAGATTCGAACTCGGGACTTCTTTAACGTGAAGCAGACACGCTACCATCTACGCTACCGAGGTGGACTGCACGCCACTGCTGTAACATTCCCAAGCTTGGAGGTGGAGGAACCAAAATCCCCTCTGCCTGAATTGAGATAGATAAGTACTTGGTGACCTGGAAAACCACACATTTTCCCTGCACGCGACCACCAGGTGCACTTCTTGGGTTACGAGTTTTCTGATGCAGTGCCCCAACCTCGCTTAACACCTGCTGTTTTCGCATTGCTCATTACAAGGCTAGGCTTGTATGTAGCGAATCCATTTAACTGTAATAGTAAATTCAATAGTTTGACTGTACCACATTATAACCTATATATGCTCTTATAGAGTTATTAGCCTACTGGAATATATACTTAATATTTTGTCTAGTGTACCAGCTATGCAAAAGACATTCAGAATAATATGGACTACGGATATCATTCGCAGAAAATTTAAGATACACATTTCATTTTATGAAATTTTTCGAATACGTAACATTTTAATTAAAATTATTGGATAAATTAAAAAAAAATCGAAATTGTCGATAAATACCTGTACGAGGGCTGTTCAATAAAGACAATCATAATTTTTACGGTCATAATTGTTCGCACTAAAATTCAATCTTATTATGTTCTGTCAAATTAATGTGAAACAAATGCGCCGTAGTAGTTCCATTGTTGATGCTCCTGGTTCCTGTCTGTGAGAACCAGGCAAGTTCAGTCATATTCAGTAGCGCCTACCACTACAATGAAGGTAACATGCGAGGAACAATATGCCGCTTTGAAATTCTACTTTCGTCTAAACAAATCTTCAGTTAAGGCATATACAATGTTACAGGAGGCCTATGGGGAGACTTCTTCCCTACAGCACAGCTCGAAGGTGCTTTAAAGTGTTTAAAGAGAGGAGACAATTTCAAAGGAAGGTGCATCCGGTGCTCCAGTTACTGCTGTTACGGTAGAAAACATCAACACTGCTGCTGCCATTGTGAGAGGGGATCGATAAATTACCTTAAGATCACTTTCTGAAATACTGAACATTTCATTGTGTGCCACATTTCCATGAAGCAGACTGGAAGCTGCACGACGATAATGCGCGGCCACATATTGTCAATGTTGTTGCTGAATATCTTGGAAAAATCAACATGAAGTGCATCCCTCACCTTCCCTATAGTCCGGATTTAGGACCGTTTCAATTTTTTTTTATTCCCTAACTTGAAGAAACGCCTTCGTGGGAGGCCTTACACATCATCAGAAGCAGTGGTGAAGGCTGCGGAGGCGATTTTGAAGGATCTCTCAAAAATAGTTTGCAGAATGTTTTTTAAGACTGACAGAAACGCTGGGACATGTCCATCACATTCAGGGGAGACTATTTTGAGAAGGACCATCAAAATTATGAGGATGAGTAAAGGTACGTTGTCAAAAAAAGTTGAGATCATTCTTTATTGAACAGCCCCCGTACACTGTGGGTAATGAATGAATAATTAACTGAATGAATGAATGAATGAATGAATGAATGAATGAATGAATGAATGAATGAATGAATGAATGAATGAATGAATGAATGAATGAATGAATGAATGAATGAATGAATGAATGAATGAATGAAGGATCGAATGAATAAGCCTGAGAAGTCTCATTGAGGTCAAGGGCCCCCTACTAAATGCGCGGTGAGCTATGCCGCGCAGTGTTTACGTATTGACTTTATTCAAACTATTGATATCGCATCCTTGGTAAGCTAAAATCTTAGTTCGGTTTCTAACCGACTTTTTGTGTTTTTCAACACACACCTACTTTTTTCTTAAAAATATCTTTTTTTATTCAGGCAGGCTAAATATGCATTTAAGGTAAAATTTTGGTATGAAATGTTTGGGTGGAATAGTTTCTACTCCTTAAAGTACGTGGTAGAGATGTAGGCGTTTTAATGGATCACATTTCACTATTGTCTACTTTTTCCAATTTATTTCAGCACACCTTAAAATTGCTGCAACAGACATATTAACATACGAGGGTGATCTGAAAAGTTTCCGACCTCAACATAAAGATGCCAGCACTCGTAAATATGAGCTAGTAATTTGGTTGTCCATCTATTGCCAATTACTCACCAAAGTTTCAGCCATTTTTGAGGCTCAGTTGTAATGTAACAGCCGTTTGAGGGAGTTGATGAGAGCGTTTTTATGAAAATGGACAAAATTGAGTATCGAGCTCTGATTAAATATTTGTTTTGAAAAGCAATAGTCCTACGCAAATCAAAGATGAGTTGGGTTCTGTGTATGGGGACTTGGAACCTTCATTTACCATAGTGAAATTTTGGGCAGCTGAATCTAAACGTGGCCGTAAGTGCTTGGGAGACGATGAACGTTTTGGATGTCCGAAAACTGCAACTACCGAGTAAAACATCGCCAAGGTTCACCAAATGGTGCTAGACGACCGCCGAATTAAAGTGAGAGAGATATCAGAGGGTATGAGCATGTCAAAAGAACGTGTTTGGCACATATTAAGTCAACATATAGACACGATAAAGCTGTCCGCGCGTTGGGTGCCACGTTTGTTTACGTTACACCAAAAAGGTGTTCGAATGAACATTTCCAACGCTCTATTGGCGCCGTTTTGGCGCAATAAATCCGTGTTTTGGTGCCGATTAATCACTGTAGATGAAACTTGGATACACCATTATACGCCCGAAACAAAAATACAGTCCAAACATTGGACTGCAAAGGGGGAACCGTCTCCAGAAAAAGCAAAAACAGTTTTTTCGGCTGGGAAAGTGATGGCGACTCTCTTTTTGGGATTGTCATGGAGTTATTTTAATCGACTATCATCAAAAAGGAAAAACTATTACTGGACAAGCAGATGGCATAACTTGCGGAAAAACGGCCACATTTGCAGAAAAAGAAATTCCTGTTTCACCAAGATAACGCACCGTCTCCCACCTCAGCGGTCGCAATGGCGAAAATACACGAATTACGGTTTCAACTGCTTGACTATCCTTACTCAGCAGATCTAGCCCCAAGCGACTTCTTTTTTTCCCCCCTCATTTGAAAATTGCGCTCGGAGTACAGGGACTTTCGTTAAATGAAGAGGCAATTACCTTCGTGAACAATTATTTTGCCGAGAAAAATGCCGAGTATTATTGGACGGGTTACAGAAATGGGAGCATCGCTGGGAGAAGTGTGTGGAGTTACGAGACTATGTTGAAGAATAACAGAATAAATCTGAGAAAAAAATTCTTGTGTTCTTATTAGGTCTGAAACTTTTCAGACCACCTATGTATACCCGTGAACTCGTTTAAATCTACATCAATCAGATACATTGTGAGATTTCTTTGTAGAACAACATTGAACTCTTTACTTCTAGCTGCTGTTTGATACGTGTTTTGTTTTAAATACATTATTTTTACACTGACTATGCTTATCAACTGCTCATAAATAGCATTAGAAGTTGGCTAAATCGTACTAAACCAGCACTGAAAATGCCACTTCAAAATATTCTTACTCAATGCTTCTATCACGGATGCAATACAAGGAATTTCAAAATATTCCCTATCCAAATATACACTTCACAAGAAAAAACCAACGACATATTTTATTTCCTCAAAAGCAACTGTAATACCTTTGATTAAGATGTTTACTGTATTTTATACATTAAAAGTGTGTATTGAATATTCTGGGAATAGCCTGCAAAGTCCTGTTTAGTCTGATAAATGTTATATAGACAGACCTATTAAAGAAGTATTGTGGATCTAGTTATAACACGAAATTATGTATCTGAGTGATAATTAAATGTTTTAAGAGTTGTTTACTATGTGATGACTTTGAAATATTGTTCTCTTTGCCAGATCACGAAAAAGAAAGCAGGAAATAAAGAAAAAAAGGTAAAATTTAGAAAGTAAGTAAACAGATATAGGAAAACCGAGTAGCACTTGATCATTTAAGACACGTAGACCTGAACATTCAAAGGAACAATAAGGAATATCTATAACATAATCATTTAGTTTATTGGGTTAAAGTATATATTGAAATAAGATCTATTGTTTAGTTAGATTTTTTTTCTATTTCAGAAGATTTAAGAGTTATGCATTGCGTTCCAAATTTTTGGTCAGAATACAATTCGCTCTCTACCCTATCTATGGGGTAGAGAAAGTTTCACGTTACATTTTATCACATAAAGATTAGATTTCGTGACAATGTGTATATGATTCAAATATATTGGTTTCCAGATAATCAAGAAAGGTTATGTTCTCAGATATAGAAACCTGTTTTTGTAAGTGCAGTATTTTGACAAGAGCTCCGGTTTTGCAGTTGCTACGCAGGGCAAGGGAAAGAAGTTTGATCCGTATACTACAGGGTCTGTGATAGATGATATTAGTGATGTGGCTGAGGAGGGTGTGAAGGTGATGACGATTTATGGGACGTGAGCAGTGCCGCAAATCCCGCGAGAACTGCCCCTCGGCTCTCTGTCACTGCCTTCACAGCAGGTTTACGGTTGGACTCCCCTACGTGGTCTTACGAATATCTACCATTGCCTTTCGTTTGGTACCTCTCAGCTTACTAGTTTGCATTAAGGCAAAGTAACAACAACATTTGGTACATTCAGCACGGTATTCTGTTGTTTCGTGCATTAGAATAAATATTTGCTGCATAACTGGTTTTTAAAACATATCGGTTAATTTTGTATACAAATTACGTAATTACAAAATTTAACTTGAACCACAATTTTTCTCAGCCCTTTTTATACAGCATTTATTGTTTCACACTCCTTGTAACATAGTTTAATATTTATTAGCTTGCCAAATTTTATTACAGTGATGCGCACTAACAATCGAAACTGTGTGTGGGATATGAGCACTTTCTTGTCTTTGTTTCGTTAATTAAGCCATATGTTGCCTCAATTTGGCACTGAGAGTAAGCTAAGAGTTTGTTCACCAGACCTTCACCATTTGGCAAGTACTTCAGAAAACGTGTAGTCGTTTCTAAGACAAGTGCGTGTCTTTTAATCACTATAATCACTTCATTTTATGAGTGTTCGCTTTTCTAAATTGCTCTAATACTTTATAGAACACAAGTGGAGCGCGAGAGTTCCTATTGGCTGTTTACTGTTAATAGAAAGAACATCTGAAGGGGACTTTTCTTGACTTTCAATGTGTTACTCCGATTTATAACAATCTATTTTTGGGTTGTGTAGGACAGTAGTTAAGTCTCTTACGTAATGTCACACCTGTAACATGCTTCCTAAATTTTTATTAAAACAATAATTGATTCCATCCACGTGATGGAGTGATAGGAATTCTGCGAATCTCTCGTGTGAATATGTAAGTATATAATATTTATAAAGGAACATCAATAGTATTCAATGGCTGGTCCCGTAGCTCAGTCGGCGGAACACCTGCCTACCGTGCGAGGGGTCCCGGGTTGGATTACCGGATGGGGGTGGGGATTTCCCCACAGTCTGGAAGTATGAGTGAGAGTGCGTATGTGTGCATCATCTAATGATTAAAACTCCAAAGTACCACCAATCCAAAGTATACGAGTTAACATTATCACCAATATGCGATATATTTCAAAGGAGTACGGCCTCCGATATGACCACTGCAGTTAAAGGCGAGGTATAAATGAAAGAAAAAAATAGTATTCAAGATCAGATGGAGCAAGATTCACAAGGGGGAAGATTAAGTAACTGATTGAAGTGAAGGGATGATTACATATGTTAAATTGGCACAGGAAATCATTTAAAACGTTAAATGAGTTCTTATCTTCATGCAATTTAAGTTATCTATCTTAAATAGATTCTGAAAAAAAAATGTATTCACATAAACAGTTATTCAACTGAAAATGGAGAAAAAAGGTCACGTGTATTTTTACAAAACCATAACACGTGACTTCAATATAACGACGCTGGCAAATTTAACAGTAATAACAATTTCTAGAACAAACATTGTCCCAAAGAAAGAAAAAATACTAAGGCGCACTCCGATTTTGTGGAATTCCTCTGTTGCTTCCTCCCACTCTCGGTTTTGCCCTCCATTTGCCTCTCACCTTCCTTCCTTCAAGTGTTGTAGCTATCACATCACAAAGTGGCAATTATATTACCATTCTCAAAACTACACTTAAAATGTCAATATTATTTTCCAATAATAAAATCTCAATCAATTAATAGGTGTGTGGTAAAATATTAAAATATCTTCTTTATTTTTAATTTTCTGGATTTACTTTTCTCTCTTCCAAGTCCGACGTAGCCTATTCCTCGGAAGTGTCACTCGCTGGGCAGTTGAACTCAAAACTTGTCCAATATCTTATACACTCACAATATTAAGACTCAAGACATTTTTCCTTTTAACTTTGTAGGATATTAGTTGCTATAATTTATACTCCATAATATATTAACAAAATTAAGTGCAAATTGCTACTTCAAGTAATAAGGCAGAGAGAGAAAGAGAGAATGTGTAACATTTTTCAACGGTCACTAATTCGCTCAGATAAACTCACTCGCTAATCCACTTACTTTCTCCCTAAGCTGAAAGGTTCAGTGCAACAATGGTCTAACCCTCTCCATATGGAGTTTCAGATGACCCTGCCATCTGTTGTAATTAACCTTGAACTACTTATTACAATCGATATATACTAAAAACAATTAATTTTTACGCATTGGCAACATCTTGATTTCTTGTTCTCAAACTATAATAACTGGCTGCTCTCAACTTTGCAGTACAATACCTCAACTTCTTTAAAACGTGGGATAGACCACTATTGCACTCAGCCTTTCAATTTTAAGAGTGATGAAAACTTCCACAGGATTCCAGAATGTTTGAGAATTTGAAAACTTCTAGAAGATTCTAGTTGCTAAGGACGTTTACCTACTAAAACTGTGCTAAAATTTGACGAGAGGGCTACGTGCTACCACTATCTGGTGCCGCTCTACCGGTAACCTCGGGGCTTAAACCCTGGGTCGTAATATGAATACTTCTTTTCAAATGATCTTGGGGGAAGAAAACATAACTGGCAATTTTATAAAATAATTAGATGTATTGTCTTCATATTAGTTTTGTTAGTCACTGTTGTACAAACTAATCTTATGAAAAGAGACATCGTGTTAATAGAGATAGTTGCCGAAATGTATTATTACTTCATTTCTTGTAGGTGCAAGTAAATTAGTGGTATAGTCTTTATGCGATAGTCAAATGTTTTAAGAGCAGATCACTCTGTCATAGCTTTATTTTTTGGGTGTAATTTACGTCCTTTAACCTTTAAGTCATATGGGACGATGAATGGAATGGGTGAATTGATGCTGAAATGGGTCCAGGGTCCATGGAGCTTAGAGCTATCCGATATTCGTCTGTAAGGATAAGAGAATATCCCGGAAAAAACTTACCCAGGTAACTCACCCTGACCGAGATCGGGACCTCTTGAACGTGAGGTAGACATGCTACCATCTACGCTACTGAGGCCGGCTTTAAAATTCTATTCTATTCTCATCACCAAGCGAAGAAAATAAATGAATAGTGCCATTCTTTTTGACAAAAACATAAGTGTCTGAAAATGTAATAAAAAATAACTGAGAACTGAGAAACGGCTAAATTCACATGAAAGATCATCTGTTCAGATTTTGAGTTTTAAGAGATGAAGCTTCTATGACTTCGTCAAAGTAATATCAAAGTAATTCAGAATGAAGCGGACTTGAAAGACTTTTCCCAAAAACTTCAAGATATACATTTAAATTTTGTGAACATCATAAATGCATGGTAGATAATTTAAGTTTTGAGAAATATCTGAAAACTTTCCTTGTAAAGTGTAGTTTGAAATAAGGGACCTGCATTGAAACCCTTCCATCCATGTAACATTCTGAACTAAAATAATAAAATTTTGAATTTAAATGACATTTCATTTTCGACTTTTGTTGTTCAGAAACATGCAACTTTTTCTAGAAATAACTTTTGTGTACACAAGGTCCAAAAACGTACGAACTTATTGGATGCAGCTGAATTTATACTTTATCTAACACCATAAAAAATCACAAGTTTATGAGATACTTGTGTTATTGATAGGCCTTTTACTGCTAGACAAGAATAATCTCAGCAAATAATCGAATTAACTCTACCATAGTCAATATAAAAGGTTAAGTAGAAGAACCAAGTTAAAGTTTGCGACATAAAGACACATTTTCCTTCGCCTACTCTAATGTAGTGTCAAAGGTAGTATATTATAATATCTTTGACCTTCGAATAAATCGTAGATGGCTTAGTCCGATGTAAAATTTTCCTTTAGTTGTCTGAGAAACAACAAACAAGCTAGCCCTGCAGCTCAGTCGGAAGAGCACCTGCTTTGCCGTGCTAGGGGTACCAGGCTCTATTCCCGGCGGTGTGGGTGTGGATTTTTCTCCGACCAAGATAATTCCTCGTCTTCCACAGAGTCTGGAAGTGTGAAAGTATGAATGAGAGTGCGAGTGTGTGTGATCTAATGATTTAAACCCAAAGAATGCGAGTTAGCACCTTCGACATGTTCCGAAGGAGATCGGCCGCCGATACGACCATTGGGTATAAATGAGGGGGGGGGGATGGAAAACCATGCATCTACAGTATACAGAAACAATTTTTAATAATTTTGTAGTTCATAATTCAAGTCGCTTTTTTCTTATGTAATGGATAAAATGACGCATGGGACAAGCGAGGTTTGATGTCATGTTTTTTAAATTTAAGAGCTCGGCGCTGATGCTTGGGTGTAAATTTTTTTTACTCGTTAATAAACATCAGCTTACCTCGCAAATCCGTTACTACAATGACGTAATAGAGAAAGTAAAATTAGCAGGATGCAGCTCTGTATTCAGCTAAATATTAAAAACAGTATGATAATGTTTGACTCGCCCTTTAGGAGTATTACTATAGCCTTAAACATATTGACACAAACGCTGGTAACATAAGGGAGTGAACATGTAAACACTCATGAATAAACCAAAAAACAAACACTCCTAAATTATTTTTGTGCCATATTAATGCCACTTACTGACATTGCTTCGATAATTCATATGTCACCACTGTCGGGGCTGCTGTTATGACGTAGGTGTGTAGTCATATTGAATTAATAACTCATTGAAGAGGCACGTAAATGTGGCTCATCAATACCAACGATTATTTGAAACAAACGAGGGTTGCAATTAACAGCCCTCTGCGAACAATGTATATCGCAAATAATGCACAACTGAAATGCTTTTATATTTATTACACTAAAAACGTAGCATTCTGTATCGAGCAACAAACAGGCAAGATGAAAATCAGTAAAATTTACAAGGGTGTTGATTTTGTTTTATCGCCAACAATGCACACCAAGTACTCCATAACGAAACAATTTGTCAACATCGCTTTTTGCAACCCCACTCTATTATTTACCATATTTGTGCACGCTAACTGCGAGATTTTATATGAACTTGGTGTTTGGTTGCGCTGCAATTTTCTGTTTCGCTTGTTGCATGTTTTTATCATTTTCCTGTTGGCAGCGCTGCGTATAAACAATAGTAGTAAAAAAAAAACCTAACGAACATGTTTGTTGAGGATTCCAAAGCACTCTAGCGTAAGTTAATGGCTGTGCTGAGTCCGGAAGGCAGAAGTTAACCACATATTGGAGATAAGGTCCATGTGGTCGAAATTTCTACTCGATATGTGTATTTTGTTATCAAAACATTTATTATATTTAATTTTGTTGCAAAGCAATATTAAAATACAAACTATTGTGTTTGGTTTCTGGCTCATCAATGAATCAAAATACCTAATGATGTGAGCGCTATTTATCAAGGACACACACAACATCCCATAATAATACACACATGTCTTGCGTCATTTGAATAACAGTTGAACAACATGGTTGATAAATGCGAAACTCTTTGTACGGGATAGTCACGTACAGGAACTGAAAAACTGTGCTAACGATCACTGTTATTTCCGGGATAAGCGGAAGTGACTGTAACTTTTTATTTTAAATGCAGCAGCCAATAGTTTCTTTTTTTACATGTTATCAGTGGCGAGGCTTGACTTTGAAAGAGAGGGAAGCTCCATGTATCTAGTTTCATTAAAATAAGAGAGAA
This sequence comes from Mantis religiosa, assembly GCA_030765055.1. NCBI lineage: Eukaryota > Metazoa > Arthropoda > Insecta > Mantodea > Mantidae > Mantis > Mantis religiosa. The sequence goes on along the minus strand of CM060955.1, from coordinate 93,007,418 downwards.
TAATAACTCAAAGAACTAAAGATACCCTTTAGCACTCTTACTATTGTACAGTGACACTTATACCTTCTTGGTTTACAAGCTACAAACACATATATTCTATAAGTTAATTAATGGACATTAATCATTTCTTCACAGTAGCTGTATACAGGCTAAGATTTTGGATTGATTGAGTCCACATGAGAAATTCAATGCCACGGCCGGGATTTGAACCACGGATCACCTTGTTTCCGTCTAGTCGCTTTTACCCATTGAGCTACCATGGTCGATTTGCCATTAGATCCGTACGGGAGGGGATCCGTCCCCTTCAGCTGCCGGGGTGCGGGCGCTGCGGACCACTAGCACTCGTGGTACCTCCGATGTTACTAGAGGAACCTCGGGCCGAAAATTCCTCTCCCTGATTGGGAGTTGTTCGGAATGGGTTGGCCTCGAAGGGACGGTGGTTCCCGATATCCGTGGGTGATCGAATATGTCTCTGGACGGGATTCAAGTAAGCCATTAATATTCCCGCGTACTAGCCAGCATAGCTAGTAAGTGTGCTAGATCACCAGGCGGCCCCACCGAGGTCATATCGGTAGCCTTCCCATTTTGGAGTTGGCGCGCGTAAGTGGCATATCCAATGAGTCCACAGGACCAGATGGGGTGGGGGGGGCCTTGTTAGTCTCTAGGTCTTGCCCTATGGAAAGAGCCTCGGAGGCACCGGTCGTGCTTTTGGGACAGCTCGGTAACTCCCTGGTTGAAGGAGGCCCAGGTACTTCGTCATACGGGTTCAGGTCTAATGGGAGTACAACCTCTGACATTAACGTGTATACGGCTAGTATGAAGATATGATTAATTTCCATGAATTAACTTAAATACTTAACATGATGAAGCCTGGGACTCAAGTACTTACAATAGTAAGTCGCCACAAACGGTGTATCTCGAATGCGAGAGTCCCTAGTGGTTTACCAGGAAAATATATGAGTCAAATGGAGAATTTAATGTCATGATGGGTAAGTGTGACTGGACGGTAACCAGGAGATCCGTGGTTCATAACTTGGCCGTGACATTGAATTTTTCATGTCGACTCTATCAAGAATATTCTTGATTTCCCTCTCCTCTCAGACATTCCAATTTTTCCTACAGCTGGCCCACATTGCATGAATTGTTGATCTACGAGGGCTGTTCAATAAAGAATCATCACAATTTTAAAGAGATCCTTCAAAGTCACCTCCGCAGCCTTCACCACTGCTTCTGATGATGGATAATGCCTCCAATAAAGACGTTTCTTCAAGTTAGGAAATAGAAAAAAGTAACATGGGGCTAAATCCGGACTATGGGGAGGGTGAGGGATGCACTTCACTTTGATTTTTGCAAGATATTCAGCAACAACTTTGACAATATGCGGCCGCGCATTATCTTGGTGCAGCATCCAGCCTGCTTCATAGAAATGTGGTCTTTTGCGCCTGATATGGACATGCAATCTCTTCAGGACAATCCTGTAGTATTGTCCAGTTACGGATGTGTGTGCAGGTACAACATGCTGATAAACCATTCCATGAATATCAAAGAATGAGATAACCATAAGAAGCAACCACTTTTGCTTTTCTGGGGGTTGGTGATGAAGGAGATTTTCACACTGAGCTTTGCTCTTTGCTCTCAGGATAAAAATGATGTAGCCAAGTTTCATCACCAGTAATTACGTTTGAAAGGAACTCCGGATCTTCCTCTAGCATCAACTTTAACTGCATGTTACCCTCATTGCAGCGGTAGGCGATACTGAGCATGTCTGAACTTGTCTGGTTCTTAAAGGCTGGAACCAGGAGTACCAACAATGAAACTATTACGGCGTGATTGTTTCAAATTAAGCTAACAGAATATAATAAGATTGAATTTTGATGCAAAAAATTATGACCGTAGAAAATGATCATTTGTTATTGAACAGCCCTCGTTACATGGAGAAGGTATGCAGTTCACACACTTCTGGTAATAACTTAAATCATCACAGAATTTCCTGTTTGTCACCACTATATACAAATTTATGTTAAACGTTATTGCTAATGCTATTAAATATGCTTACAGTTGTGTTTAAAAGTGCCATATAAAACAAAAAATACATACACCATAGAAAATTCACGTGACAAAAATCTGTCAAGCGATTCCTAAATACCGAGCAGTTGCGATTGCTGCCGGAAACCTAGGAAACATGTGTACTGAAGGTTACCAATGCGTGAATAGAGAAATGTTCAGTATTAAATGTGCTCGCGGAACCTTTCACTCGGTCTTAAGCAGCTGTCAAATTGTCCACAGCACCGTGTATGTCTGCGAAGAGATTTTGAAAGTGTATACAGGGGAAATAAAATATTGTCGCCAACCGCATTGTTGCGAAGAGGTGCGGCCGAAGCATACAAAGAGACAGATAGTGCAGGGCGGAGGTAAAAGCTTGCCGAAACAGATAACTGACTCGAAGTTTCTTTTTCTTGTTTGTCACAGAGCTTTCCAGAAATATCTAGAAATATGAGTAGAGGATATAAGGAAGCCGGACTCGCCAGGAGAGATAGTCGAAATGGAACTTAATAATCGTGTGCATACAGCTGTGCTTTGTTTGTAGTAGACGACCTTGCAGATTGTAATTGTGTATGTTATGTAATTCTGGTAATGTAAGGGTTGACCAAAGTGTGTTTCTACGGAAATAAAGAGCATTTTGGAATTTCTGTAAACTGGAATTTTAATTCTATGAACCCACAAATTCACAATATTGTTTGTCATGAGAATTTTGTTTATCTTCTTTTTCTCCTGAAATTGTTGGGGAAGCGACGCCTTCAGTGCTTCATCACTGCCTGTTCTATTAGTTACTTTCAGCAGCTTTTCAACAAGTGCCCACATAGGTGAAAAATTATGGAATGAAACATCTTTTTTTTTTCTTCATTTATATTACTTTCTTGTATGTGGTTCTTTATGCTGAATGCCTTGTTGATTTAATGCACTGACTATGGCACCTAGGGTCTTGGATAATATGCTATCTCATGTTCGGTGTAAAGGAAGGTGAAAGGGTAGAGGCAGACTGAAAAGTTCAATACCATAGTCGATATTTGAACCACCGATCTTCTGGTCTCCGTCCAGTCGCTCTAAGCCATTGAGCTACTATAGCCAACGTGCCAACATAGAATTAAATTCTCCAACCGACTCGTGATTTTTTCCCGTTAAACCACTAGGAGTTCTTATAAACACATGAGACAATTACCTTAATGGCGACTTACTATGCTGTAAGTACCTTAAGGCCCAGGCTTTATAGTTCGGTCCACTAGTAGGTACAATTAATGGAAATTAATTGTTCTTTCACACTAGCCGTGTGTAGGACGCAGTATGAAAGGGTAGAGCCAGGCTAAAAAATTCAATGCCATAGCCGGGATTTCAACCCCGGATCTTCTGGTCTCCGTCTAGCCGCTCTAACCATTGAGCTACTATGGCCAACGTGTCGATGACATTAAATTCTCCAACTGACTCCTGTTTTTCCCCGGTTAACCACTTAGGAGTTCTCATAAACACATAAACACATAAACACCTGAGACAGCTACCTTGATGGCGACTTACTATGCTGTAAGTGCTTTAAGGCCCGGGATTTATAGTTCGGACCACTATTAGTTACAATTAATGGAAAATAATGGTACTGAATTTTTCAGTCTGTCTCTACCCTTTCATAGTGCGTACTGCACACGGCTAGTATGAAAGAACAATTAATTTCCGGAAAGGAAAGTGTTATAATCTTAATAATAGTCGGTTGTGCAGAAATATCACAAGTCTGCAATGTTATTTAGTAATAATCGTGGGTGTATCCGAGAGTGTAAAGGATTTTTAGGATGGGATTATTCAAAGAGTGTAATTGGTAACAATATTTCATTTGATATTTCCTTCCATGTACAACAAAATCCAAAGTTGTATAAAACACACTTGGTGCTAGAATCCAATATAAGCTAGTTTTTTAAAATGAAAATCCTTAAAATTGTAAGTAACACCTTTATAAAATTGAACTTTGCCTGCACTTATAAATGGAAAAACTGTTAGAAGAATGTAGTTTTGTGAATTAATGACGAAGCAGATAAAAACGATCCTCAGATGAAGCCACGTTGTGTTTTATCGATTTATCAACAGACACAGCTACCGATCCTGGTCGGACATAAATCCGCAATGGATGGAGGAAAGCCGCACCGCAGTGTCCACAGAAACTGAATATCTGGGCCACTATAATCTTTAGAGAAACGTTGAACTACACGAGATATTTGGAGTTGCTTCTAAATCTGGTGGTACTGTGCAAAACAAACATATTTTCTCATCCAGTCAACCGCCGGCTACCTAAAATTGACATGATTATCCAACAGACAGTCGGTCTTTACTGTTAAACCCGGTTTTTGTACGACGATGGATTAGTAAATGAGGTCACACAGGATGGCCAGAAGAGGTGGCTCACTTATCTTGGTGGGGTCAGATATGAAGATGCTTGTAATAAAGTAGAATTAGGGAGATGCCAGGTCACCTTTAGTTGTATGGTCAAAAACACCAATAGCAAAAATGTGGCGAAACATTAAACATGTTTAAACATCAAGTAACTAATAAGAAAAGATAAAGTAGGATGCAGTAAGTGGCAATATTACTAAAATAAGAGCTGAGCGCGTCTATTCGGCAAAACTTTAAATTACACTATTGGTGAAGTTAAGGACGCATGGATAATTAGTTTTAAGAGCGCTCAACTACAAGGTCATCAGCGCTCTTGAAAGCCAATGGCGTTAAAAACGATCTAAAAGGCTAAAACTGACAGTTAAATAAAATCAAGTTGAAAACTCGTACAACGGTAGCTCAAATACTGAAAGATAGCCTTAAAAAGATAAAATTCGAAATTAGTGGATCCTATATTCTAAAATTTAGATTTAAAATGAAATCTAAAACCTTGGTCACCGCTTGCTCGTCGTCCGCCAGGTCTCCGTCATGCTGGCCGCCAGCTGGAGAGATCTGCGCCGACGTGCTAGACTAAAACAGTCTAGAAGTATGTGGCGGACAGTCAGAAATGAATCGCACAGCGGGCAAACAGTTTCTGGGGTCCTACTTAATAAAAAACTATGACTAAAATAGCAGTGACCAATACGCAACCGAGCCTAAATCACCTCCTCCCGCCTGGATAATCGACAGGAGGTCGCCCAGTGAATCGGAAGCTTCTCCACGGTCCTGAGCTTGTTGCCACGCAGAGCCGATCACTCATCGCGCCAGCAAGAGAGCGTCGCTCTACGGACAACAAGCCTGAAGTCTTCAGCGGTGGCCAAAGGGAAGGTAGCACCAGGTGATGTGGCGGCCACCTTAACCCCCGAATCCGCCATTTCATTACCCTGCAAGCCAACGTGACCAGGAAGCCATGCACACACCACGCTAACGCCAGAGACGTGTAAGACGTGGAGATCATCCTGGATACACTGTACAATTGGATGCTGGGTGTACAGCTCACGAAGGCTCTGAATGGCGCTAAGGGAATCACTTAAAATGAGGGAATTACCCAGCTTTCGGTGGCGAACATATAAAATAGCTAGGTAGATTGCGTAGAGCTCTGCGGCGTAGATGGATGTGGTGCCATGGACGTACGCATATCCAACACCTCTAGAGCTTTTGGACCCGTCGGTAAAAATTAAGCTGAATTCTTTATAGTCCGATAAAAATTCTAAAAACAAACTACGGACACTACACGTGAGAATTGTAGACTTCCGGTACTCCGCCAACCGAAGATCTACAGGGGGTGCTGCACGAAACCAAGGAGGATACACCCGTTGGTGAAGTTATGGGTTTCACGAATTTCCTCTTTGTGAATGGAACAAACAGCCAAGCAATTGGGCCTATCTTAGCCCATTGTGTTCCTAAGAAAAGAGAATACTTCTCTCCAACTCGGCTTTGAAACTGGAGTCGCTAATGCAATTTGCAATCTTTTTGTGCACTTCAGAAAACGGTTCTTCAAAGGAGTGTTGTATGAAAAAGTGAAGAGTTCACTGACTGGAGGGATACGTTTCAATGTGTCATTATGATAAATCACAGGATGTTCATTTTTAAATTTTCTTAGGAGATCATGGCATTGTAATTTGATGTAAATTTTCTCATAGATTCATCAGGGAAAATTTCTCTGAATGTAACGAATTTCTTTGGGTCAATAATTACAAAATATCAAATATATAACACTGTTGGAATCATTCTTTCAGTTGATCACACACTTCTTTGGCATCTGAATTCAGGTTCGCCTCAGAACATTAATTTGGCTAACTTTTTGAGGGAGACACAACGTTACCATCAACCTGGTATCTTCTATTGTTCTCATGAATTTCAGACACAGCTTTCAAAATACTGTATAGCACGACAACCGTTACAGAGTACCGCATTTTGCCTTCTTGTTGCTTAAATGTAAAATCATTCGGTTGACGTGCACCTAATTGTTTAACTTCAAGCTTTTCTTTTACCTTTTACTCCATTCATTTTAAAATTACACTAATTTTTCCACCTAACAATTAAGATTCAAACAATAATCACAGAAATACTAAAACTTCATTTAACAGGCCTCAAATAGTGGACCCCAAGCGTTGCTGACTGCAATGTAGGAAGAGGAGAGCAGAGAAGAGTAGAGAGGAAGGGAGAGTAGGGGAGTATAAGGAAGTGGAGAGTAGGGGAGCAATGGAACAATGGCGATCTGATAAAATGTGTATAGAGAGCTTCGGTAACCGTTAAGAATTATGGTTTAATAAATTATAAATTATACTAATAATTACAATGGAATAAAATATAGAATAAGTGCTTTTTTAAATTAAAAGGAATTCCTATAAGTTGTATGGTATTATCTGTGTGGCCCGCCCCTGGTGGACAGCAAGACAACCAGGTTTGTTGTCACGATACCCGCCAATTGCCGTTTGAACTTAGAAAATGAGGAACGTTGAATAATGGATGCAATGAGAGAGACATTCCTAAATTCTGGTTTAAGTCATTTCTGAAATGGTTCATTGATCAACTGTCATTTTGCTAACAGCTGAGGGTTGCAATTTTGAAAGCTTTGTGTTTTCCTATTGATTCCAGTTTACTTTTTTGTTTCGCTACTATGGATTCCTGTTGAAAAGCTATTGAAGAAATATAGAAAAGAGGGAACAAATATAGACTGCAGATATCATTTAAAATAGGTGGCTCCATCACTTCCAGTTTAACCGAAAAGAAACATGAAGAACGTTGATTCAGTTTGTCTGGTTCCCTTACGTGCCTAAGTACACCAGTTTGTGTTAATTAGCCGCATGCTTCACAGGTTATTTAGATAGAGGGTATTTTTACTACCCCTGTTTATTAAAAATATGTCACCTCAGAATAGTAACATATGATTCATAAAGGAAAATCATCAGATATAAATTAAATTTATATTTGATATGTAGAGGAGTTTAGCGTATACGAGGGTGGTCTGAAAAATTTCCGACCTAATAAAGATACAAGCCATTTTCTTTTCAGAATTTTTTAAAATTCTTTTAATTTGAACATTGTCTCCTTGTAACTTTCACACTTCTCCCAATGATGCTCCCATATCTGTAACCCGTCCAATAGTACTCGGTGTTTTTCTCTGCAAAATAATTCTTCACGGAGGTAATTCGTGGATTTTCGCCATTGCAGTCGCTGAGGTGTAAGATGTTGTCTAAGGTGTTGTCCTGGTGAAACAGGATTTTCTTTTTCTGCAAATGTGGCCGTTTTTCCACAAGTTCTGCCTTCAGCTTGTTCAGTAATGATGGCTAATATGCTACTGTAATGGTTCTTCCTTTTTAAAGATCATCGAACAAAATAACTCCATGACTATTCCAAACAAACAGTCGCAATCACTTTCACAGCCGAAAAAAGTTTTCTTTCTTTTTTTCTTTTTGAGCCGGTGCCCCCGTTGCTGTCCATTACTTGGACTGTATTTTTTTCGCGCGTATACTGGTGTATCCAAGTTTCATCTACAGTAATTCATCGTCGCCAAAAGTCGGATTTATTGCGCCTGAATTGCGCCAACGGAGCGCTGGAAATGTTCATTCGAACGCGTTTTTGGTCTAACGTGAGCAAACGGGCAGCCAAGGTGCGCATAGCTTTCTCATGTCTAAATGTTTATTTAATATGTGAAAAATAGGCTCTTTTGATATTTTCATAGCCTCTGCTATCTCTCTTACCTTAATTCAGCGGTCGTCTAGCACCATTTGGTGAACTTTGACGATGTTTTCGTTGATAGTGCAACTTTTGACGGCCCAAACGTTCATCTTCTCCCGAGCTCTTACGGCCACGTTTAAATTCAGCTGTACAAAATTTCACTGTGGTAATTTTTTTTTTTTTTTTTTTTTTTTTTTTTTTTTTTTTTTTGTAATTTACGTCCTCCAACGTTAAGTCATATCGGACGATGAATGGAATGGATTAAATGATGCTCAAATGAGTCCGGGGTCCATGGAGCTTAGAGTTACCCGACATTCGTCTTTCAGGATAAGAGAAAACCCCGGAAAAAACCTTATCCAGGTAACTCACCCTGACCGAGATTCGAACTCGGGACCTTTTGAACGTGAGGCAGACATGCTACCACCACGCTACCAAGGCGGGCTCACTGTGGTAAATGATGGTGCAGAGTCCCCATATATAGAATCCAACTCATCTTTGTTGTACGTAGGCATATTGCCTTTCAAAAACAAATATTTAATGACACCCGATACTCGATTTTGTCAGTTTTCATAAAAACACATCAACTTACCCAAACGACTGTTACATAACAACTGAGCATCCAGAATGACTGAAACTTTGTTGAGTAACTGTCAGCAGATGAGCAACGAAATTTACTAGCTTTTATTTACGAGTGCTGCCAGCTTCATGTTGAGTTTGGAAACTTTTCAGATCACCCTTGAATCTATAAAAAATTTGACTAACGTACCTGTAACTGCTTAAAATGTATTTTATTAACGATAGACATTTTCTTACTTTAATCTTATACTCTGTAAATTAAAGACTTCTAGACACTCCATGAGTATATTTAAATTCACGGTTTAGCGTTAGTTATTGTTACTTATTGCACGTAAGTAAAAAGTAACCAAAATCAGTTTGTTCAGAATACGATATTAGTTTTAAAACAGTGACTATAGCCATGCGTTTTGAAAATTTACAAACCAGGATTTCTATTGGCTGTTTCTACTGGTCCCTTGATTATTCAGCCACGCCGTATCACCAGTTATTTGACCTGAGCCCGCGCCATTCTTAATAACTGGTGATTTAACTACATTCAACCTCAGCACTGAGAAAAATTGAAATAAATATGATTGATATGATATTAAGCTTTGATGAGACAAACCATGACAGGGTGTTCACATAAGTATATAATTTTTGTTATTTTCTTTAACATAACTCTTCAACTGCGTACATGAGCTGTATGCCGTGGATTTCCTCTTGACACAGACTGCAAGCTGAACGACATGAACAAGCTGAAAGACAGTGAAGTGTCAGTAAATTACTAAAAACCTCCGTTACTGTGACTACTGTCTCCTTATTTTGAGAATAATCGTTCTGAAAACAGATAATACCTAATGGTAAAGATCGCCAGAACACTGTTTAATTATTATGACGGAATTATATTAATGGCTCGGCGGATAATAATCATGATAATAGCTGCAGATAATTATAGCTAAACGGGTTCAAGTGTCCATCAACGAGCAACTCGTTCAAACACACGCTCGCCCCATTTAACGTGAATGATAGTTGATCTATGCTCAGAGCGCAGGGGTAGACAAGTCATGTCCTAAGGCACGCAAGTCGCGTTAACGGCAAATCCGAGAAATTACGTAACACCAACTTACGAGCGTCGGCTGATAAGTCCCGGGCCTCACAATAAAACAAGACATTTAATTTTTATTCTTTATTTCTCAACATAATCTCAAGAAAGGTTAATACATTTGTCATATGGATGTTCTAATTAAATAAACCATTCTGTAGTGCGATTTATCATGGTCCGCAAACCAGCTGTGAAATTTCCGTCCTCCAAAACATCTTTTGAGGCTCGGTAACAGGTGGTAGTCACTGAGTGCTAGATTTGGCGAGTAGAGCGGATGTTCGAACTTTAATTCTCATAGTTTTCCCATTACCATGACTGAACGATGAGCTGGAGCATTGTCATGAAGAAACAAGACTTTTACTTTGCCAAATAAGGTCGTCACTCAAAGGTTGCAATAACCTTGCACAATAGTCACCAGTAATAGTTTTATCCTTTTCCTAGTAATCAATAAAAATAATTCCCTGTGTATGCCATAAAACACTCGCCATAACCTTGTTAGCTGATAAAATTGACTTTGCCTTTCTTGGAATTTTCTTCAACTGGCGCAGTGCCCTGTTTCGACTGTGATTTACTTTCTGGAGTGTAGTGATGTATCCAAATTTCTTCCATGGTAATAAGCCATCTCAAAAATGTGCTGGAATTTTTATGATAGAGCTCCAAATTCTTAACAGAAACAGCTTTTCTTGGCAAGTTTTGATCAAGTGTCAACAATCCGGTACCCATCTTGCACATACCTTTTGACAGCCGAAAACATTACTTAAAATATTACCTGCACGTTCTTTTGATATATTTCAAGGAACTTTGATCTTCGGTCTAAATGATTAATTTTTTCAATCATCTCTGGAGTTGTGACTTCCATAGGGCGTCCAGAGCGAGGCTTACCACTAGTGCCTATACGTCCCGCTTTCACACTATGCAACCCACCTTTTAATCATTGTATATGAAGGGGACGAATCTTTCAATGTACTGTCCATTTCCTCCTTGATTTCTTTAGGTATTAATTCTAAATTAAGATATAACACTCAGGCTACATATAGCTCCACAGTCGATTGGACATGCTAGTTGTGTTCACGGTTCAATTTAGGGTACAACGTTAGTACAGTAAGGTCCCGTGGAGTGCTGTACGTCTCAGTTCCATAGTGATGAGTCTGTAGATACCGTGTACAGTGCACAGTAGCCGTTCAATAATGATTATTGCATTTATTGTGTCAGAGTTGGCAAGCATAGCAATGAAAATTGGAGAGGTTGTGTATGCATCAGAGAAATTACAAACAGCGCAAGTTGGTGGGTACAGCAGAGACATATATTCACATAGTGTGTTTGTAAAGAAAGAGAAGACGACTGTAAGGTAACATTGGCTTAACGATTTTAGTGAGAAAATAAGGAAAGATGAAATTCGTGTTGACATTTTTTGGTAGAATACACAGAATGCCCGCCTCGGTGTCTGCCTCACGTTCAAGAGGTTCTGAGTTCGATTCTCGGTCAGGGTGAGTTACCTGGATAAGATTTCTGCCGGCGTTTTCCCTTATCTTAAAAAACGAATGCTGGGCCCATTTGAGCATCATTTCACCTGTCCCATTCATTGTCAAAAAGGACGTAAATTACACAAAAAACGGAACCACAGAAGCAATACTATATGCTTTGAATTACAATTAAAATATATAAATGAACGACACGGAAATGCTGATTTAATATTTAGAGGGAATTAATTGATAGTGTTTTTATTCTGAGTAATGGTGTGTAAATTTGTGAGGAAGCTCTCTCTTAGATGTATTTGTTAAGACAACTGTATTTCATGAATGAAGTTTCTTGTACTGTATTATTGTTTCAGTCAAAGCTCTATACAGTTCTCAGGGAAGGTTATGTTGCTCTCTCTATTTGAAATGCTCACTCATGTGTGTAATGGCGGGTCTGTTACAGTGTGTACATTACAGAGGTTTACACGCATGTACGTGTTCTAACCTCAGACTGCGTGAGAGGATATTGAACGTTTTATTATTGTATTATTTGAACTTTATTGTATATGTGTGAATGTAAAGTCAGGTTACCTATTAAACTGAGTATTTAACATATTCGAAACAGTTTTGGAAATTCTGCTGTTCTAAAAGTGGCTCTAACATTTTGATATAAATATATTTTTATGCAAATGTCATGAATGTCTTGCACATTATGGAAATTTCCTCCAAAGTCTTCTTCATTCTGGATGCCATTTTCGTAAGCAAACCATAAGAGAGAAACAAAATCTTACTACAAAATAGAAAAGCATATGGAGTTCGTTAAAAAGCACAACATACTTCAAATATAATATTTATATATTTTGTTTAATTGAATCATTTCTAAGATACTCTTTTCATTTGTCTCGATTTTCAAATATTTTTACCTTTCCGAAAATGACATACTTTCATTCATTTGTCAGTTGGTCAAATAAAGAGAATACAATTCAAAAGCCGCTGCACCGCGGCTACCTCTGATAGATTTGACTATCAACCAAAGCTTTCTGTATGATTATATTCCTTTCACACCTAGAAGATCAGCATTCATTTATAATTTCTGCATTTTGCCATTAAACATTCATTTTCTCCTTGTAGAATTCTTCCAAATTCACTGATTCAGACGGATCAAGTCCACTAAAAATTTTATATTTAGTATCATTTAATGTATCCTTTAAAGCATGTGCATCTGTTAAGTAATCTCATATTTTGGTGTTATTTGTGAGCTTGAATTTGCTCGTTGTGATGTTTCTCTGAATATCGCTATGGGAGATTTTTCATTTCGGGTTGGTAAATAAACAAGTTAAATTACCTTCTGCAAACAGGATGCATGCTGTTTTAATCTGTTTGTGACAGTAGAATGCTAATGGATACTTTACCAACTCGTTCCATCACTGTACTTGTGTTCCGGATGGGTTTACTTTAGTATTCATTGATAAATAACATCAATTTTTAATTTATGTTGTTTCGAATAGATCATTAAGACAGACAGTGAATGGAGCTTCATACTTGTGGCAACTTGTTTGAGAACATTTGCATAACATGTTGTATAACATTTCCAGGAATTTTTCTCCTTCAACACTATTGAGCGATACCAGGACTATGTTGGTCAACACTGTAGAGACTATTATGAACTAAATCTTAGGCTGTTGAACTCAGTTGATTCAATAGTACAGATGCATTATTTTATCTTGACAGAAATCATGCGCGGTAGGGATGAGTAACAACTATGGTGGGGAAAGTACATCTATCGTCATAATGCGTCACACGCCTAAGATTACGAGGGGGGAGTGCTGTGCATAAGCTGTCTAAAATCATATCTCACTCTCGAAGCCAGTATTGCAGCTCTTATGAACTAAGTTATAATTCTTACTATGGTAGTAATCTCCACGCTTTTATTGCATCTTAAATAGTACATAGGCGTTTACAACAACACCCTGTTCTCCTCCAGCATGCATGATAACCAACTGTCGGCTTTGCAACATCGCTGCAGAGTCCATATAACGAATTTCACTCCAGGTATATATTTCAGTATGTGCTGCACTGATATGCTTCATCCATATAAACTTAACTGCGATATCTCTGAATATTTCGTAAATACTTACCTAAGCCTTTTTGCCCGCATGATACGATGTTCAATTGAAATTTGTCTATCTCGCTTACTATTTTTCCGTATAAACCTAGCTTCAAAGGAACTATTCTTAATGTTCAGACACTGCATTGTAAGTCAATGGAATTTTGAAGCTTCATAAGCACTTTCTTCAGATTTGGTCTTTGTGTTTCTGTGTTTTAAAAGTTACTCGCAGATCGCCTAACTACTTCTGAATTAAAACATCCAAGTTACATTTTGTGCATGTTCTTAATCTTTGTTTACTGGACACGGAGAAGGACGTTGCTGCATTAGCACCAATGGGTTTTCTTTCCTTAACAACTTACCCAAACTACTTTCAGACACAACTGTCTCAGATTCCCTTTCCCAGATTTTTATAGCAAACCCAGATCATTGTTCTTTTTTTAAATCTATTAGATATTGGTTATTGTTTCTCATGTTTTTCAATGTAGCACTTTATTTCCTAATGTACAGTTAGGAGGTGTCATTTCTAAATTCTCTCTCAGTAGCTCTACACTTGTTTACTTGTTCGCAACTGATACACAACTGACCTTCCCTCCCCTGCTGTTGCAACCTTTCTGAAGTGGACTCGTCCAGATACCACTGCGCATCGCTCTCCATCTGTCAATATATAAAAATACATATGTACTATATTTTCTAGAAAAATAAGTGTTATATTTGCTTGCCACACGATTAGTAGATGAGGAAGCCGAGGTGAAAACTATTACCTAGTCAGTCTACTTGCTATAAACTAATTACATTTAACTCGGCACTATTTAGTAGACAACCATTGCAAATAAATATACTGGTCAGAGCGTGCTTACATTCAGTTGTTCTGAATTAGTGTTCAGTTTTGTTTCTACATAAAGTAAGTTACTTCCACCTCTTCTACTGATATACACTGTACATTAGGGCTTTTTGCTGCAAGCTGTACAGTTTTGCAACTATATTATAGATAGACCGCGAACAAAGTGCAGACGGTGTGCGCACGCGCGAGCACAGTCGTCTCCCCTCCTCGCATTCAAGCAACACATAACTCCCACCCCTTCATACTTTGACCGGTGCTGTGCAACTTGTGCCATAGAGCAGAGGAGAAATGTGTAGTGTTGAACGCCCGCTTTTACTACATACGGCACCGCAGGCGATGATACTGATGATACATGGGATGAAGATGGAGCACCGGTGGAATGAGATGGCAGGGGAAACCGGAGATCCCGGAGAAAAAAAAAGTGCAATTTTACTAATTTGTTGAACTTAAGATGCTGGTATTTCAGGTCCGCGGTTGTTGGCAGGCTTGGTTCGGTCAAAATGATTTTGTTGTGTATCAATCTTAAATAAGTTGTGCTTAGGTTATGAATAAACATTTTTATTTTTAAATGGATGACAGAAATGAGATATCTCCTTGATGCCAGGGAATTAAGACTCAAAACCACACCCATGTGGACTTATACATGTGCTATGATTAGCTGAGAATAGAATTTAGAAGCCAAGTGGTTCTTTCTAGGATTATACCTAGCTCAGCTTTGTTGCTTTCAGAAATTTCTCCATATAGGACAGCCGCAAGCCATCGAGGTGCCCAAAGTGATGTGTACTATCAAGGGAACTATTACTGTACTCACACTGCTACGCACCTGAAAATTTGTTGTTACGCTTGCTGTATGTAAACCATGTGCACTAAAATTCTGCTGCAAAGTAGAACCGCAACGTCCAAAACTGAAGCCTGCAAACTGCAGCAAGCGACCACTTGCGAATAACTGGACATCCCTCATCAGCACTATGCTGTATATGGGTGACGGGTAACGTGTAGACCGCTGCCCATCAGGGTTAAACAATCCGTCCCATACTATGCTATGCTATTATGGTCATATTTTTTTAAGTATTCTGGACTCGTTTTCGGACACTTCCGGTATAATCCGCCTCCGAGTTTTGGCACATAGGCCTCACATTGAGCAGAGATGATGCTATCAAACTCTCAAGCGCGTAAAGGTGTAAATACAGTGGTAGTTCACTTGTAAGGCATAATCACTAAAGCACTTAAGTTTAATGTGTTAAAGTTCGTAGAATTTTGCTGCCAGCCACTTAATTCCTCCACGTGTTGGAGAGATAAGTCATCGTGAAGTGGTCTCGCGAGGAAGGAATAACCCGCTATCCATTCTGCGGCCATGCCCCAGATCTCGCAAGTGTATAACATAAGAGGACTATTAGCGTTCAGAAGTGATATAACTGGAGGCGAACAGGCACCCAGACCCCAGCATTGGGTACAGTGAAGCAGTTACCTCTACTCCACTTGCCCCTGCGGAGAGGTTGATGAGATGTTCGTGGGCAGCAGTGCTAATAAATAGCCAAGAAACAAAGAATTTTCACAAAACAAAGTACAGTCAGACATTGCTTATGTCAGCACCCATTCTTGGGCCGGAAGGACACCATGGGCCAAATATAATTAGGTGTCGGACAGCAAACCTCATCTAGCTTCCAGAAAAACAGTTCAGGAGAATTCTATGACAAATAAGATGTAGTTACTTATAAGGAAGGAATAAGTTGGCATACACATTTTGTACCAATAAGTATGGTTACAGATCCAAAATTCGCCCTGTAATTGTTAGGCGCCCCTTACCTACGAAAAGCTGTTACATCACACCACGATGATCATTTGTAATTGAGTTGCCTGAATCATTACAATAAGATCTTGTTATGCTGGGAACAAATTATGCACAAAAGGTTCTTCCCAATTTTTTTCCCCACCCAGTTACTATTTCTATGCTGATAGGTAATGCTGTTGTTAGCTGCATCTTGATATGAAGGAATACAAAATTATTAAAACTAATTTACTGATATTTATATAAACCTGTCATAAACACGAATACTACTAGGGAATTCTCTCAACACATCATGCAAGAACATACACGAATAATAAAAGATTTAAATGCATAGAGCAAACAATTTTCAATTGTTGTCGTGTACAGAGTGACACAGGACATTGTTGAGATGCCTGAGCAAGCACTCCCTCCGTTGCAACAATAGCTGCTACCGTATGTCAATATTTGTTGGCAACAATGTCACATCTTCGGCTCGCACTGCGTCAAACGGAGGGAGATGCATCAAACAATTAACCTCTGCAGGGGGAAAATTTTGCTTGGAGGGGCCAATAATTGGTTAATTGTGAAGGTTACTGTTGTCCCAAGAGATAATAGAGCTTTGTTCTCTAGCTTAAACACGATCGCGTTCGGAATGTTGCCTACTAGATCATTTCCTCGCATAAACTAGGTATTTGACTTGGTACATGTATGAGTTCTTTGCAGTAGTACAATGTCCACAAACTGCATAACGCTAAATATAGACTATTAATACAATCAGTGAGTACAATTATTACGATGAGACAATTATTATGGGGCTTAACTTTGATTTAAGCGCTGAAATATTTGGAAGTTGTAACAAATCATGCTTTCTTTCGTATACAGAAGGATAAAGAAATGAATACCATAGAAAATAGGTTTAAGTTCTTTCTTTTTTTCAATTTACGTCCTCCAACATTAAGTCATATCGGACGGTGAATGAAATCGGTGAAATGATGCTCAAATGAATCCGGGGTCCATGGAGCTTAGAGTTACCCGACATTCGAATAGGTTCAATAAAACAATTAGTAAAGAATAATGCTCGCAACCAAAATATCAAGGATAAAGTAATCAGCAATGGTTTCATATAGGTATAAGGTTCTAAATATATTCTCGCGGGCACATTGTTGATTCTACGCGTCGCGGGCAACAAGATAAAAGAGACGGGCAGTGCAGTGCGGAGATGAAAGCTCGCCGAAACGGGGGGGGGGGGAAGGAGACGAATTTCCAGAGAATTCGTGTTCCTTCGAGCGTCGTCTTGATTGTTTGAGAACATTCCCGTTAATGAGTCAGTTACAGAAAGGGAGCCGCCTTCCGCACAATATTGCTATCCTCCGCTGCAGCTCCAGATCCGAGCCATCAGCCGCTGCAGTGAGAGTTGGAGGAAGGCCGCTGAGGTTGAGGCAGAGGCAAAACCCCTGGGTTCCCCTTGGCGTCCTCCTCGATCGCGGCCTCACCTAAACACCTCACGTCCGGGTCAAAGCCGGACAAGGGCATGCAGCACTTAGGCAGTTATACCCTATCTTTAAATCCTCAATGACAACATACCCAAAACTACGCCTGTATCGGGCAATTATCCCGCCCCTGATTCTGTATGGCTGCGAAGTCGGGGAATCAGCGGCTCCGACCACTATACGCAGACTGCAGCGCGTCCAGGTCAGGGCGCTGCGAATTATATACGATACAGGACGTAGATTCCCGTCCTACATCCTTCACACCTACTCCGGAGTAGCATATATTGTAGACGTGGTGCGGGAGAGATCCCGTACCATCTACAATAAGTTAGACTCTTATCCCAATATCCTGGTGAATACACTTGGCCGTTACGACGATAGGGTTCCTCGCCGCCAACCTAGTTACCGGCTGCCCAAAGACGCTCTGGACAAACTAAACTGAGCAGGGCCACTTTCCCTTGACACTCTACCCCTAAGCCCATAAGTGGGCTTGGTATAAACCATACCTCAACATTAGTTCCTTTCCCTCTAGCCTATCAAGCGGACTGTGCTCAGATGCCTCACAGGCAGGCGAAAGAGGTCAGCCAGAACTGGGCGCACACACCCTCCGGGGCACTTGCGCCCACATATGGCTGGATATACCACTGCCCAAATCAACCGCCTGAGACAAAAACAATTCTTTTATACTGCCCAGATAAAGCCTCAAAAGCAGCTAGGCGCTGCACAACAAACACCCTGGACAAACTTGGGCGACTCGCATCTTCTGCTGGTCTTCTGGTCTGCTCCTGGAGTTAGTCGGTAATTGAATTCGCGTGCGTGAACAGCTGTGTTGTGGTCGTTGACCTAGCAAGTTGTATTGTGTATGTGACGTAATTCAGCGACTGTGAAGTTTGACACAGTTTGTTTCTACGGAAATAAAGAGCAATTTTTGGTGTTTGTAACCTGGATTTTTAATTTTACGAACCTACAAAGTCCCAATATAAAAATGAGAACCTATTTTGTAATTATCAGCAATTAGACAATAACACTTTTGAATTTTAACTGGAAATTAAGAGAGATAAGTAATCAATGATATCAATTATATAAATTTGCAGTAACCGCAGAGAAGAATATAATAATTGCTTTCAATACTTAAAAGAATAACAGAAAGAATTATAAAAGTAAATCTCTATTTCTGTAGATGATTGTGTAAATACTCACATCATAATCAGATCATCATCATTCCTGGACCTTAAACGTATGTTTATTTTACAAATAAACAGAATTCTAAAATAAAGCAAACCTTGTGTTATCATAACTTCACGTCTATCAGCTCGCAAGGTTATAGGATAATCTTGAAAGAAAATAGGCAAAAACAATAAAACTAATGCGTCGCATAACACGTGAGGACACTGCAACAATCACTCAGCGTAACGACGTAATTTATGTATGAAACCAACAAGCAGGAACCTTCCCCAGTTGTCACCATCTAATCCGTAAGTGTCCCCATGTGTGACGATTAGGATTTCATTATGGAGGGGATTCGGGTCGTAGCCACCATGTTGGGCCCATTGCTGGGCACCCCCGGGAGGAAGGATGAGGCGAAGAAGACAGAGGGAGGCCGACCAAAGGATCCACGGCAGTACAGAGGGCAGGGTCCCTACAATTTACTTGGACAGAGACTTCCCCCGACAGACCAGGACAACGAACTCGCTCCCCTACAGTGGGGCGGCAACGAGCCCAGCAGCCGAGCCCGAAAGGTCCCAGTCAGCCCATGTGTGAGACTTGTATTCGGAAGGTTTGCAGGTGATTTGCCAAGGTTGTTAGGCGAATGCTGAAGTGGTTCCCACTACAAATTTACTTTCATTTTTTGCAGATTTGTAAGATTTGAAGGTTGGTATGCTAAGACGGAGGTAAACAATTTGCGTTTTGTAATCTGTTTTGTTCCATTTATACCACGCCTTTAACTACACTGGTCATGTCGGCGGCCGTTCTCCTTTGGAACATATCGAGGATGTTAACTCGTATTCGTTGGGGTTTTATCATTAGATCACGCATACATTCACACTCTCATATTTCCAGACTCTGTGGAACATGGGGAATCATCTTGGTTGGAGAAAAATCCCCACTCCCAGCTGGGAATCGAACACGGGACCCTAGCACGGCCGGCAGGTGCTCTACCGACTGAGCTACGAGGCCATCCGCTGTAATTATATGTTCTTGGCATTTGGTGGGACTACTTGCCGGGTTGCAAGTGGCTTAGGCAGAGCTACCCGGTGGCTATATTGCATTGTGTTGGAATCGTTTATTTAAGTGTACAACAAGAATCAAAAGACCTATTATGTCTTTCAAATGGGATTATGTTTGTCTTTGAACGCTAATAGATGATAAACCAATCGGAGTCCTGTGGTGTTGTCATATTGTATTCCCCGTAAATGGTCTTTGACGAGCGCTAATTGAACCCATCTCTATTAAATACTGCTTGCACTAAGACTAAATTTCATATTTTGCTTCTGGTCCATGAGAAGGGTAGAGAGTAGTGTCTCTTAACATAACCGTAAAAATCCCATATTTTAGCTCAAATACTTTTCTTAATACAAATAAATAAGACACCAACATATTATTGGAATGCATCGCGACGTAAGCACTTTAATCAACATCATTATTGGTTGGTATGTATGCGTGTACGTATATTTGTAATTAATCAGATATAAAATGTAAACATTTGACATGAAGTGATAAAACATTCTTTGAATAAGCCAAGATGTTTGTTAAATTCTAGATCAAACAGTACACTTCCTGCTGGCCTGTAAAGTGCTGCATCGGCAGGACCGTGCATCTCACATTATATTTTTGTTTATGAGTGGTTCGTAGCCTGTAGTTACTCTACAGAGTCCAAAGCAGTATTATTCAGTTGTTTTTTCCATTTTAAAACCAGGGAAAATGAATCAGCTGCATCAACTTGCAACTGAAATGAGGTAATCCGCATTCCCCCTTTACATTACCAATACAGTTCAATTAAGTTAAAGTGGGTTCAAATTATGTTGCAAACAGAAATAATACTTTTAAACTAACCCATGTTGAGGGACTTATTAAGGAAGCAAGTGACAAGCTAACACGACTGAGAAAACTGCGTGAGACATGCTGATGAACTACAAGAGTTTTGGAAAAAATGGCACATGGAGAGATTTTGGAGCCCATCATCATACATTTGCAGTACCCGGACGATCGCAATGACAATGGCGAATATTTCTTGACCTAAGTGACATTCATAGCTATATGTATGCACCACTGTGAGTTCCGTTGGATTAGAAAAATAGGTAATTCATAAACGATAATTACAGTTATAGCACTGTACATAAAACATGTGCATAACAGGCGAATATCTATGTCGCAATAGTATTTCAACAACTGCGTTATTATAAAATTTTGGAAAGTTCAGTTCGAGTTCCCTTATGTTTAGCACATGGTTTTGGATAGTATGAGAGAGGGTGGGGGGATATGGGGGAAGTATGAAGAGTTGGGGTAACGAGGTGGCAACGCTTAGCGCGCTAACGCATCTGATTCGCGGCGGTCCTGAACTCTTCCCATTTGAAACACATAACAGCTACTTCAAAAACTAATCTGTTTGTGCAGACTGTTATTTCTCAACGAACTAATAATTCAAAATATATTTCTTAAAATGTATGAAAATCTTAAACAAAAATTTGACGTTGAGATTTAACCATAACAAGATGCTTTAAGGCATTTTAGCTTTCTAAATATAGCTTTAGAAGAGTACGTACAGAGGCATATGAATATATTCATAAATGGCTTTAATAAGAGACACTATAGATAG